>JAUBOD010001020.1:283897-294731 GCA_032353885.1 Nothura maculosa
GTGCCCAGTCTCAAAATATGTATATGCTGATCATGTATTTTATGACTGGCTAACCAAAAGCTCAGTGGAATAAACAATGCTGAGCTTATATTACAGTTTTCTTCTGGGGAACACAAAATTAAGCCTCTTCTGCTGCACAATCAAATATTAAAGCCATTTCTGTGCTTCTAAAGACATTCCACTCCCTGCCCCAACTGACTGAAACTGGCCAAAGATCTGAATTTTTTTCACTTCTAGCTTCTGATTATGGTGAGATTTTTATGTTCTTTCTTGTTTTTATGTTTGCATATGCAGAGATGCAAGAACAGATATGGACAGACCTTCATTAAAGGATTAGGCCACTTCTGTTCTCTTCAGCAAAGAGATTGCAGCAGTCTCTAGTAATTGCCAGGGCTCCAGGATCTTTCTACTACTCTTCCAACCCAGCAGTTCTGTTTCAGCTCAAGCCAGAAATGTTCTGCCAATGACAATAAGTGGAGCTGCATCCCTTAGAGCAGCTCTTATATTGCCACTTACCAGTCTCCGCCTTGGAAAGCGGCGTTGAGGTATTCTTGCTTTGGAATTGCTTTGTGTTTGCAGAACACTGCAGAGCACTGCAATGGGAGAGAAATTTGATTCTTTCATCTAGATTATTATCTCAAATGATATGTGAAGGATAATGCACTGGCCAATAATTTAATGGGTGCAAATCTAGTTGCAGGGTAAAGTAAATCTTGATGAATATGTCTGATAAACTTTTATTCTTAGGGAAGTGATCTGTATTGCCATGGACTGTTTCTGCCTAACCGTGTCTGTTTCACATGAGAATTGCTTAGCTCTGACTGCCTTGGTTTCTTCACCACCCCTGCCCAGGCAGCAGACCCCGTGTAAAGGTTCAGTGATACTGCTGAGAGGCACCTCGTTATGGGCTGCATGTAGCCTGTAGCCCCCAGCACTGAAACAAGCTAAAATATGGCCATCTTTCAAAATATATGGAGACTGCATAGTAATTTACATAACTTGTAAACTCATTTAATTACTGTTTCCCAGAGCAATAGTGGCATTTGCCTGCTGTAGAATTAACCTTGCCTCGCATAACCAAACACCGAGTATGCCTTTCCACGTTCTGCCAACTTACTAAAGTAAGTTACTACTACTACATTTAATTAAATTCTGAATCAGGATTTTCATTTGACACGATAGTCTTTAAGAATTCACATGGAATTTATCTTGATATATGTATTGCTCTGCATATTCTTTTCCTGTTCTTGAAATGAAAAGGCCGAGGAAATACCTTGTGTTAATCTTCTAGTCCTAAAAAATATGAGTGATTACTCATATAAGGCAATCATTGATTAATTAATGTTGGTTGCTCTTTTCTTTCTGAACAAACAGCTGCTGCTACAGTGGGACGTGGGTGAGAGGCAGCTCTTTGACTACCATGACTGTGAAGCCAAAATGGAAGCAAAAAATTGGAGAAGTGAAGGAATGTGATGCATTTAGAAACAAGCCTTTGCTGCCCTCAGATTAATGCTCTGCTGCCTTTGTATTTGTGGCTGTATCTGTGCTAGAGGTAATGGGAAGTAGTAGTGACTGCTGCTGCTGTAATTGCTCGAATGGTCATTACTGTGATCGACTTGGGCTGTCTGTTAGCTACTTTCTGGAAATGAGGGGCCACATTCAAGTGACTAGGAACTTTTAAATGTAATTCTAGACCCGTGCATCACACAGAGACACCTTTGGAAAAAAGAGAGGCTTTCTCCGGGTTGATATATGTGATTAGGCTTTGCTTCCCATTGTAGCCCCAGGTCAGGAATGTACTGCAAATCCTGGAGAACACGGGGAGCTCTGGGCTCTGTGACGGGCAGGCTGAGAGGAGGTCGTGGGGCAGCATTTCAGACAGGCTAGTTCTGGTTGTGACATACGTCGCCCCGCAGCTGGATTTTGATCTGTCTTTGGCTGCACCCCTTCAGCTTTGCCCTGCTGGGTGTCCGTGTGTTCAGGCATGCCCGTGGTCCCAAGTGCTGCTTGTGGAAGCAGTGCCGTGATTCCCTGTGTTCCTTTTCCCGTTAGGTGCCCCCTGCTTTGCCCAGGATTGTTAGGCAGCTACCAATAGGCTTTGTTTTTGGTACCACTTCCATTTTTGTACCAACACCTTCATGGTTGGTTTTCAATTCTGAGTTTACTGTCAGCTGTAAAAGCCCATTGAGGCCGAGCTTTGCCTGTTCCAGTCTCCTGCTCAGTTTATTTCATCATTAATGAGGAGAATCAGTCAGGCTTTTTGGTGAGCTTTCTGGGGGTGCATTAACAGTTATTGCTGTATTAGAACAAATGCTTCTTCTAGGCACCCCTCCTTATTTGGGGGTTACTCAAAGGAGCAGCCAAGGTCTATATTGTGTATGTGCTGCAACCATCCCTGAACAGATTTCAGCCTCCATTCATGCAACCAGGAAGGGCTCTTCTCCACGGCCTTAGATTGCCAGCTCACTGCATAGGCTGTAGATATAGCACAGTACAAAGCGGATTCTGGAATGAAGAAAAAAACTAATAATTAGAAAAGAAAGATATTTTCCCCTTGCCTACTTGATGCATAGCTCATGTTCCCAACATGTTTGTGTATGAAGACAGCTATTGTCCTTGTTCTGAAAGAGTCTATCAGCTGTATCTAAAAATGCTTTACCTAGTACAGGACTTCCTAGTACAGAGCCTTAAGTTAAAGATGGGCCTTTTATAGATTCCAAGTGGAGCAGATGAAAGGGAATTTTGTAAGTAATGAGTATGACCTTCCTTCCTACTTATTTCAATAATCATTGTACTCTAGAAAATGGGCTGACAGGAGTATGGAAGAAATTTAGAAAAGTGTTTGTTTTGACAAACAGTTTTACAATGGCTCAAATTCTCATCTTTGTCTTGAAGATTTTAGCTCATTTAAATTGATAATATATTTTTGTATTTTTGATTTTGAGCAAAATACAGACTTTGTTTATTACTGAGGATAAAAGTGACTTTGCAACCCCTTGTCATTTTTTGTCTTTGAAGGATTTGAGCAACAGATAAGAGATTGTAGCTGCATTTACTTTAAGTAATAGTTGCTTTGTTTTATTTCTTTCCCTTTTTAACAGGAGTAAGTTGCAGCTATAGATTCGTTCTTGATGGATGGTCCCCCTGTGAACCATACAACCATGTTAAGGACCTTAGTTTTAAGGGCCATTATATTTGACAGACAGTAGCTTGATTAAGATGAACTTTAATTAAGATAAATGATGGCTGCTGAGTCAGCCATTTGGCATGGTGAGAGTTGCATTTTCAGACTAATGCCAGAAGTAACAGAAATCTTTCATTTCCACGGTGAAAGCACAAATTAGATTTGTGCAAGATTGTTGCCTACCTGTTTTGAAGAGTGTACACCTGTTAGAGAGCAATGGTGAGCAGTTTTATTATACCAATTTTTCTTTATTATGGAGTTAAGCTGTCTTCCCAGTGTCACGTAAGAATGCAAGTCAGCAGAACCTATTCCAGGAATAATAATATTTAATCAAAATTAGCCTTAATTGCTACTGATGCAAATAGTCTTTGCTGCTTAATTCATAAAACAGCTCAGGAGTGGTGCTTTTTGATTTCTTTGGGGAGGTAATTAATTCAGAAATCAAAATAAATTTTTCACTAGAGAAGTCTGCTAAACGTATACGTTATTTAGGTCTGATATTTCATCTTTATTACCTAAGGTGAGCACATCAACTTTAGCAACAATCCATAAAAATATGCTTTGTGTGTGCATTCAGAGATGAGTTTGAATCTTGTGCAATGAAAAACTCGGATTTTGGAAAATGAACAGTTCCCTAACATAAAGCTTAGGAAAAACAAGCAAAAAATGATGTATAAAACCCAAATGTGCCATAGCAGTGTGATGCATATATGAAATCCAAATCTTTACCCCACTGGTAATCCTTGGAGTTGTCACAGTCATGGAGAAAGTCTCTTCATTTTTCTAGTGCCTGCCTTGTTCACTTGAATTCCTTCTTCCCACCAGCTTAATCCATCAGACTTTTTCAAGGATTTCAAGTATGTGAAAAATGTAACCTCAAAAATGAGTAGTGGAAAATATGATTTAATACCATAGTGGAGGAAATAATATGGCAATGTCTCTTGCCTAGCTTCTCTCCACTTTCATAGGAATGGTGTTCAGGTTACATATATGTTTTGGCTGATGCCATGGATTTGCTCTTATCCATATAAATACAAATGTTTTGGAATACAGCAATAGTGCTGGAGGATCCTCTTCTCCTACTGGCTTACAGTACCATCCTTGCTGAGGAGGTTCATTCCCTTGTAATCTAATTCTCTCGTAATCAATGATCTTACATTCTATAACATGGACTTAGGCATTGCATCTAAACTGTCATCATAATGAAAAATTGTGTACAGGCTCCCGAGGATCCCATTCTGCAGCTTCAAATTTCCTGTTAATAAACCGGAGATATTAGTAAATGTCCTGCAAACCCACAACATGATCCAAACTAATCTCAGGTCTGGTTTCTTATCTGTCAAAAGATAGATTATCTGTTCAGAGGTAGGTTATGACAGCTCTGAACTTGTATATACTTGCTTCATTAGTCAGAAACCCTACGTGGCCTGCAAAGGCTTTGAAAACCACCCCAGAAAGGCCTATTTCCTCCTGCTGTAAGTACATGATTCCTTTTTCACTGTGCTAGCTTAATTTGGATCATTCAGTGACACATGAGATTTTCTCAAATCTAAAAGCTTGTTATTGTACCCATAGTATTAAATTTTAATGGAAGTTTATGCCTCAGATGAGTACTCACATAAAGAATTTATTAGGATTAAGGAAATAACACATTTCAACTCTTGCTTTGGATTTGATTTAAGAATGGCACTATTTCCATCAGCTTTTCTTAATGTGTATTAAAAGGACAGCAAACTCCTAAGTTTTATAATTTATCTTTTATATAATATTGGCTAGGTAAGATTTTCAGAGGATATTTTTGTACCACAGGTTTGAGTTAATAGAACAGTTACTAATGATGTGAGCTGACTTATGTAAAATGCTCTCAGTTTTTGAAGCATTTTGGAGAAAAAAATATTCAAACATAAATTTATAATAAAAAAAATTCAATTCACTGAAAAAATTTTCACTATTGTCATTTTGAAAGCCACATTGGTGGCTTAAGCAAAAAGCAGAACAAGGCCAGAATTTTATTAAACTGCATATTTTATGAAATTACACAACTGTATAATTCATGATTGACTTTCATTATTTACCACTTACTAGTAGTTATTATTTTGGTAAAAGTAATTTTGGTATCCAGAGAAAAGGGTAAGCGAAAGAAAACAATGTAACTTAAAATATAATTTTGACCTCTTTTTCTTAGAAAATATAAATGATATTTTCCCAGACTACTTTATTCAATAACAATATTTGTTAAATATTTACAAACTGTGATTCACTAGCAAAATGAGATGGTGCTGCAAAAGGTCCACAAAAATAAGTAACATATCTGTTTGTAAATATTTACTTGACTTAGTTTGGGATTAATGGCAAAGCACATAGTTTTAGAAATTTCTAGGACTTGGCATTGTTTTTCTCTAGTTTAAATGAAAAGTAGGAGGACTAGTTCCAGTTTATGCCGTGTAAGCCGAGTAGAGCAGTAGCACAGGCACCCATCATTTTGTGGGCCTCCTGCTTATATCTGTGTCCTACTCAACAGAATTTATTTTATTCTAAGGGCAGAACATTTTGTGAAGGTGTGTGGGGCTCTGCGATGGAGAATCAGACAGAGAATCTCAAGGGCAGGACACTCTGTGTTTCAAAAACATGGGAAAATGTCTTTCTGCTTCTTGACCTCTAGTAAATATCTGCAACCTTCATCTTTCTTGCAAGGACCTTCTAATCTTTAGTGCAGAGCAGGAGTTGATACTTGATTGTAGCCTTAAGCACAAGTGTCACTGTTTCAGTGAGGTAAAATTTAATGTCTTCCTAGTAAAGAATCTATTTCTGAAAGAGATGGAGGTTTGAAAGAGATGGGAGATTCAGAGCAGCTGCATTTCCCAGTTTTATTGTGGCCTCAGAAAAAACGGCTTGTTTCCCACACAGTTTCTCTGGCCCTTCGTTCATGCATGGTAACTTTATATGACTGCTTTAATGTTTTCTCTTTTTCCAGATAGAAATATCCCAAAATATATAGAGGATTTTCATGTATGAGATTTCTGTACATGCGGTAGCCTTAGTACAGTTGATGTCACCAGCCAACTGCTTATCAGGAAAAGCCAGATAATGACCATGTGTAATAAAGCCACATTTAAGAAAATGTATTATTTTAAAAAGCATCAGATGAGCTATCTGTGCTTATACGAAAAATTTTAACCTCAGTAGTCTGCCAGATGGGAGTAGTGTTAGGTGGTTGACAAGAAAAAAAGAGAAAAATAATATTCTTCATGAATTCCCCTAAATCTAGGTGACTTTGAAGGAAAAGAGAAAGGGTGAAAAAAAGAAAGAAAAGGGAAATACTCTAGCAGAATTACAGAAGTATTGAAGGATTACAAAGTATTGAAGGATTTTTCAAGTATCTCTAGATCTTCATTTTTATTATTATTATTTCTTTAATTTATATTCCTTCAAATTGCCAATTTGCTTTACACCCTTCTCTCCCATGGCAAAGCTCTAGACATTTGGCTGTCCTGTTTCATGGCCATGCAGTTTGACAATCCAGTTGTTCTAAGCTGGCAGTGATGAGTTCTCAGTAGATCCATTCGCATACACAAAAAATATATATGCTGCACATGCATAAGCTTTCTCCAAGGTGTCTGGGTGCAAGTGATTTGGTTGACAGACGATCCTTTGGGGAGCAAGCAGTATCTGAAGGATGTAACATTGCAGCATGTGCAGGTGACTTAAATTCACATACCCTTCCATTTGAGTAGCATGAGAAATGTGCAGCTGTAGACGAAGTCCTGCACCCAGGGAGCCTCCTCCATGGTTTGGGTCAGTTGCTTCAAGAACTTAAGCATACTTAAAGGAAATATGTGCCACTATTTTTCCTGTGAAAAAGGGAGTTCAGGAGCAGTCAGGCTATTCTGATTCACAGTCAAGAAAAATCTCCTGTAGTCTGTGCCCTTGTCATTTTAATCTCTCACTTTTAGTATTTGCATTGTCCAGTTTTTCTGGCTGGCTGACTGGTGCTGTGAGTTTGTCACTGTTGTGACAGGCATTCATGTCTAAAATTCATGTTTCGTACTATTTCTGGCCTTGTTCTAAGCTCATGCTCAGAGTAATTTTGCCTGTCTACTCCAAATTTATCTGATTGTCTCAGCAAGTCTAATAGAAGTGCAGCTGACATCTGTGGGTGCTTTGCAATTGCCTCTCAGAACCAATCAGCTAAAATCAACTCATAGAAGCATCCATCACTGTCAGCACCCAGATTTAGGAGGGATGTTGAGGGTCATGGGTTTGGTTAAGCGAGTGAGGGAAGGATGGGAAGAAATAAGTCAAAAAGCATATTGGGCTCTGTGTTTGTGTGTGTGGATTTGTTATTTAAACCTGATAAAACTGTGAAGTCATTGCATTAACAAATACAAAAATGGAAATTATTTGTCATTCCGAGTCCCCACGCTGTTGTGGGGATTTTTGCTTGAATGGAGGGAGGTGTGAGGGGGGAGGTGACAAATCAATTACTTTCAGGATAGGAACAGTGGATTTTTTGGGAGTATTAGTCAGACCCTTAGCCAGAAGAAAATGAGTAGAAATACCAATTAATGCACTGAAGAACATACAGAAAGCACTACCATTGCCAAGGCCAGTAAAATTAGCCAAAATTGACTGTACTGTTCCAGAGAAGGATGTTGCTACCACATTTAGCCATCAAGGCACATTTGATACATTTATGTATACGTTTGATCCTGTATAGTCTTTGCTCTCCTAGATGGTTCTGGTTAAAGCTGGAGGAAAATAAATACATCCAGAATCAAGAGAACCCAGGGCCTATTTTCTCATATTATCAAGATGACAGCGACTCAAGTTATGTGTGCTTCAGGGTTTGTCTCTTCACATTTCACACTAAATTTTCATACAGGTTTAAATGAAATCAATCTTCAGGCTCTTGTCCAGTTATATCTGGAGTTGTCACAGTCAGAGCATTTGCACTTGCACAAAGGTACCTTGTGTCTCCTTTGCAGATATGCAGTGTCTAAAATGGGAGCAAGTTGAGGCTGGATCTGCATAAGGAGTGAGCAGCATTTCCTCATTTTCTCTTATTGCTACAAAGTCCATTTTGTATTCTTCAGATAATTCTCTGTAAAACTTCACATGAGGGAAATATTCTGCAAAACTTCACACAGGAGGGAAAGTATGCAATGATTCATATATTACTATTTGAAATAAACTTATTTAATTATTGATAGTGTCTGAATTCTGGGCACTTTGACACTTTTTTAATTGCTTCACAAACAAACATGAAAATTCTTAGATAATATCACCATAAATTCATCTTCATATTCCTCATGATGAAAGGCCTTAGGAAGAGTCTAGTGAAGTTGTAATTATAACCTGTACATACAGCAAATCTATAAAAGGATGCAATTTATGTGACTACTTTCTCACACTTATCTGTTGAATGAAAGAGTTACTTTCAAATTAGTATATATAGTGCCTCATTACTGAAATTATTTGACCTCTATGAGATGTCCTGTGAGCAAACTCCATTGAAGTATTAGAGAGTTTGGCTATAAATTTTGGTGAACATTGTGGAACCTCTTCCTGACTGCTGTGGGTCATAAAACAGTGTAAATATCATGTTCTGGAGTAATAGCATAAATGATGCTATAGTGTGATAACTCGGTAAATATTGATTTTTAATTAGCTCTAGTAAATTAATTTTTGATAATGCATATAGGCAACACCTGAAAATGTAATACAGTGCAGGTTATGGTGCGACATTAACTTTTCATTTTGTCAAAGGGCATTTAGGTTTGGGAGGAGAGAGCCATTGACAGCTCGGGCATGCAGTTTTCAAGGTAGAAAGGACATAGGTAAATAATGAAACCTGTCATAGAGAAGCCTTTAACCCTTACAGTTCAGTAGTACCTAACTGCTTTCTTGCAGTAGTTTCTCTAACTGCATTTACTTTTCTTCTAAATTTAGACTGGCAGCAAACATTTATGTGAATTACTGACTCTGACATCTAATTAACACAGTCTTTACAGGTTTAATGAGCAGTGATAAATTTCTATCCTTTCTTTGGCACATTTTAATTAGCTGTAATTATGAGTGGAGTGACCTGAAAAGATTGTTGTCCTGCGGATTCATCATAAACTTATAAAATTTATATATAGAGAGAGCGAATGAGTATTTGTGGATTGGAAACCAAAGGTTACTTAAAACTATTTACATCAGTCATGTAATACTCTTTTGTAAAACTCAGGTAACCAAAACACTGGAAATAAACATTGGGTTATACAGCAGGTGACACTTAACAAATTATATTTATTGTGGTTTTTTCTTTTTTTTTTTTTGGTCTGAAGAATAAGTAAACATTGGAATCCACTTCTTTCATTGTTCATGACTGAAGGGTAGACAACTGACATTGATCTTTACTGACTTTCTAACTTGGATGAAAAAAGAAAGAATCTGTAGTTTAAAAATATTTTAAGTTTATAAAGACTTTTAGCATTGAGTTGTCACTTAAGTGAAAGGCAACATATTAAAGTGTACCCTTAGTTTAGATGACAACATGGTTGCAAAGTGTTTTCCTTACTAAAGTCATTTTGAAGGAGAGAGGAATATGACTTGTAGCAGCTTTGACTATTCTTCCTTCATAGGGTTAAAAAAAAAAATCAAAAAAAAGAGAGAGATGAAGAAGCATATATAGGACGTTGATGCAAACTTATATTACCTAAGACAGCATATTAAGGTAACTGAAAAAATCAACAATTAAATCTATATTTCATTTCAAAAACTATAAAAAATGAGAAAATAACATTTTATAAAGCTCTCAATTAAGAACTGGGTTTTGATTTAAAAAATAAAATAAAAAGAAAGAAAAAAAAAAAAAGGAAATGCATTACAGAGCAAGGCTTGTTAAGGCAGAGTATGCAGAGACAGGACTGAAGCATTTTAGGTCCAGAGCTGTGATGTGCTGCACTCTAGGAGCTGATGGGAGGCACGCACTGTCCTCTGGGGTCGCTCTTCCCCAGGCTCTGGTGCATAATGTCCTTCTCACAGAGAGGCCAGTCCCCAGGCAGTGCTAGTAATTTTTTTGATCTTTCAACCTAACTCTCTAGGTCAGACAGCTACAAAACGACTGTGCAAAGTGTCTAAGGTTATGAAAGACAGGAGAAAGCATGTGGTTATTTGGAAAAAAATGTGAAAAAGGTAATAAAGAACTCTCAAGTGTTGCTGCAATGGTAGAAAAATTATTGGTCATTAGTAAGAGTTACTAAAATTTTCATATTCTGCAATCAGAACAAAGTTTTTAAGTGTCTATTGTTCTCTGATTTGGAGGTCAAGCTCCATGTTCTATGATCAAGGCAAATCACTGAACAAATTCATAGCTTGTGAGTTAGTAGGGCATTCATGATTCCTTTAGCATCTTCTGCTGTTTTCATTTGGGACAACTCAGCTTCGAGCTTCTTCTGTTAAAGATCCTCTTTTTGTCATTAGGCTTACAAATGTGATCTTTGTTGAACTCTTGTCAGTCTCCTGGAGGGCGGCCTGTGGAAAGTAGGAGTGGAGAGGGAAGGCTGGAATCTGTTGTGGCTCTTTCTTCCTGACCTGGATCCCTTTGACTGAGATTCTTGATGATTTGAAACTGTTGTGTAATCTTATCTGAAACCTTAGTCAATT
>JAUBOD010001020.1:300488-314743 GCA_032353885.1 Nothura maculosa
GATAAGAAGTTATTTTCCCAGGTACTGTAGAGATAAATGGATGCTTGAGAACTGAAGGAGCCAAAAACTTTAGGTCATGCTCAGTTTTAACTCAATTAAAATGAATCTTTTCCAGCTTCTATTATCTGGTTTGTCTTCTTGTCATTGCAGAATTTATCCCTTGTGTATACTTAATTTTTATGTCTGTATTCCTTTCATCTTTCCCAAGTATTGTGATGACTTCTGCAGGATAGTTTTTAGGTCTAACAAACTGTAAAAGCTAAAAGCTTCTAAGATACTACAGGTCATCCTTTTTATTTCATCCCATGTATCATTTTCTTCTCCAAATATAAAGTGGAGATAAATTTACTCTTATGTTTTATACTATATTTTATTCCTTACAGACAGCACTTCTTGAGCTTCTACAACAATTACTTTTTATTTTTGACCTGCTCCCAATTATGTCTAGTAGGAAGAAATTTAAAAGTAAAAAGCATATTCCTGGTGCAGTTTCACCACTGTCATATAGTGCAGATGTTATGGTGCTTGTTTGCTAACTCTGTAGATCTTTCTAAACATCTTTGTTTCTGTATCCACACTGGCAATGTTCCCTTCATTTCTGCTAGTTTCTGCTCTTCTGTAAAATTATTCAAGATTGTTTCATATCTTTATCAGTTTCCACATTTCTTCAGCTTAATATTTGATTGATTGATTTTGTTATGCTTTTATCCATGTTTTCAATGCATCCAATAATGCTTTTGTAGATTATACCCATTCTGTAGATTTTTGTTCTGTAGATTACCTGCTAATATCACCCAAGGATTCTATTTGTACGTATGTTAGTTATTAATGGGGAATTTCATTACAATTTCACCGAATTCTGTCATCTTGTAATAACATTGAGCAATATGACAGATCTTTTTGTAAGTATTAACATGAAAAATCCCATTGGCTATCTGAAATTTGCTTTGGAAACTCATGGGATCATCTACACGTTTGAGTGTATTTTCCTCTCATTTTTTTGTTCATCTTTTTTTCTATAGAGTGTTTACTGTATCAATAGTGGAGAAAATTATTGGTTACAGTTTAATTCCTGGAAACATGACAGTAAGGAAGCATTGGGAAGTTCCTGCTTGAAGCAGGCCAGGTTCCACGGTGATGGTAATGCAGACTCTGACAGGGCTGTGGAGGTCACTTCTGAAGTGCTTTGATAGGCACTATCATGATGACATGTTGGTGACAGCGACATCAGTATTTACTGATTGGCCCCTTTGTGCCAGTCTCGCTGTATAAAATGGGAATTTGTGGAATTAAAAATTGAATCATTCTGTTATGATTACAGCTTCTGTTCAGATGCTGTCAAAATGTTTATTCCAAAGACAATTGTATTGCTGTTATTGTTGCTGTTGTTTTAGAAAACCAAAGGGAGAAAACAATCAGAACAAAGAGAGTAAGGCATATACACTGCAGAGCGGTCCAGGGTGCTTACATGAACCCAGGAAATGCCTTCAATTGATGTCATTTGTTTTATAGTTTTACAGAACTACGTCTAAAGGCTTTCCTGATGCTTGATTTCAGGTGCTGTCCATCTCAGATCTTCTAGTGTAAATTGTTGATGAGGATCGTGGGGCAGTTCGCATGGGAAGGGACCCCTGTTTGTGTCTACCCAACCTTCTGCTGAGAGCAGGGTGTGTGAGGTCAGACCACATTGCTCAGGGCTCAAGGCATCTTCAGACTGCGTGACCTTCATGGTCAGCTTGTTCCACTGCTTCACTCTCTTCATGGTAAAGTTTTTGCCTTGCATCCAGTTCAAACCTTTCTTGTTGCAACTTATACCTATTGATGTCATGTCTTTCTGGTACTGAGGGATCAAAATGGTGTGGATATTCTGCATGTAGTCTAACAAGCACTGCACATTTTTTAGGGTTCTTTTCTACTTTCAACTGTATTGTTAAAGAAGTTCTTAGTGGTTTGGGGCTCAGACTAACTTCAGGACACTGCATTTCTTCCTTAACTTGAATAGTGTTCAGTTCTTTCCTGAGGAGAAAAATCTTCTAATTGCTCCCACAAGACAGCTATGGGAGCCTTTGGAGGAAAAGGGCAAGGAGCACCCTTTTGATGAAATCTGCTGTATTTGGCAACCACATATTGTCCATGGGATTCTCTTCCTTTGGAACAGCTCTTTTCCGTGAGGATGTCACCCTGAATCATCTGAAATAATTGCTGCCCTCATTATTGATTATGGTGCCGCTGTGCTTGAGGGAACTCAAACATTAATTTATGGGGCAAAACGTCATGCTCATGGAGTCCCAGAGCCTAACAGAAATCTTTATCTGGCGGATGTTTGCAGAATGGTTAATGTTGTTACTGAGGAAGCAGAACTCCTTTTTTCAGGGTGGTTTAACCTGAACAGCCATGGAAAGTGATTCTAGGTCTCGAGATGTCCCACAATACATTTGCATTTTCCCCCTTTCTACATTCCCTGCCCGCCACAGCAGCAATTCCCTTTGCCCTAAGCATGATTGCATGGAGACTGGATGGGATTCATGGTGGAGTGCTAATTTCTATCAAAGATGATGATTTTAAAACTTGAAACTTTGTTGTGATGAACAAGCAGAACTGAATTAACTTTGTTCAATCCAAAGGAAGTATCTCGATACGCCTCCTACCAAACAGATGTTGGGCCTCACAGGGGTCTTTTAATCCTAAAATATACATCACAGCAGGTTGAGGGCTGTTTGTGCTAGCTGCTAACCTTGTCCAGTGGACAAAACATATGGACTGGCTGAGTTTACTCTGCAAAGTGAAGTTTTTCTTTTCCATCTTAAAAATATTTGAAAAAGTGAAATTGTAAAATAGATTCTTTTAGGAATTTTGCCTCTCTGTCTTCTGTGTCTGTACTACATTCATACTACTATGCTATTTCTTGTAATAGACACAATCTGTTCATAAGTTGTTATATTTCGAAATAATTTTTTACTGCTAATGATGCAGGAACCTCCCAGAAACTTCTTCAACAATAAATCAATAGAAGAAATATTTTTTTCTGTCCTGAATACTGTTAACATGGAAGTAAACATCAATAATATGAAAAAGCTATCTCGTCATTTTAATTAAAATTTTTATTAGCCATTATTGTTGAGCTGCCAATATATATTTTGGTCTTCACTAGTGATTTTATTCAGTTACTATTTCAATTAAAAAATATTTTTTTCCCAATGACTAACTCCAAACTTTTTGGCCATATTTTGCAATCAATAAGCTGAGATATTTTCAGCCTCTCAGAAGCAGCATAAGTGAAGTGTGTGGTACAACTAACAGAATTGCCCATAATTGTTTGTGGTTTTCCCTGGTGACTTAAATGAAAATAAATATTGATTCAGTTGCTTTGATTATTGATTCTTCAGGACAGCTTATTCTTATCTTTGTGAAAAGAGAGAAGTTACTAGCCTTAAATAAAGCTAGTAAAAATATTAAGCTTTTTGTTTGCCAGACGGAATTAGGTGACTTTTATAACTAAATTTGTCAGTATTTCTAATCAAAGTTTCTGTTGTCTACTAATAACTAACTTCTGAAATGGTCATAAACCCCAGCAGATTTTCAAACTCTATATACAAGGTCAAACAATTTTCTCCTTCCTGAATCAATAGCATATAGTAAAGCTCAGTTCTACAAACAGTGGGAAAAGAACCTCCTAAACAGGGTGCAACACAAGAAAAGCTCACTGGAATGGGCCCTGGAGCCCCATGAGCAGAATATTATATTTCAGACTCAGAATAAGACCTCCTTGTGCTACCCACCATTTAAATATCTAAAATAACAACTACTCATATTCAGTTTTCATAATCAATTGGCATTTATGCCATTTCCTTTGATAAGGAAAAGGAAGGAGAAAGTTAATTGTAGCTGAAGTTGCCAACAGCCTTAGCTTTGCACTACAATTGTTTTGAGTAGTCTCAACATTTGGAGATTTTACACTAGGAAATTCTCTACTGAATGTGCAGCCGTATTTGATGGATGTCTCTGCTCAGAATGATGCACTCTACAAATTCGTTTCTCTTGTGTTGGCTACGTACTGAAGTTTATCCTTTGATTGTCTGATTTATAGAATACTTGAGTTCCAACAGAAATCTAGTACTCTTTTCCCTAGCTCATATGAATAGGAAAGGCTCTATAATGGGGGGCACATTTCTTAAAGGAAAAAAAAATCATTTAGATTCAGTGATCTCAGTTTGAATGAGCTTCAGAAATATCAAGGATCACTTGAGAGATGAAAATAGAGTGGATATGTATGACTTGCTGCTGTTTTAACACCAATATCTGATAAGAAATCTATGTCTGAAATGATTTTGGTGCTTAGTGGTAAAGATGCATCTCACTGATTTCAGCAAAGATTGTAAAGACAAGGGCAGAGTTGAGGCCTCATCCAAAAGTCATTTCTGCTGTGAGTACGGGGGAAAAAAACAAGCATATTTTTGAATTTTTATCAACCTGTCAATTTTACACTTTGGAATTTTCAGCTAGAGCATATTTGTCATGTCAAGGTGTAAGAATTTCACTTGGGAAGAACAAAAGTATAATTTATTGTCTGCAGTGTTTTCAAATTATTTAAATCTTATCCTTCCCCATATCCTTCCTCTGAAATTAGTACTCTGCAGCTTATTACCTGAGGACTAAAAATCAAGTTTTTAATGAGCACTGCCATATAAATTGCTAAATTTGTTTTATTATTCAGAAGAATGAAAGGCCCTAGAGGGTTTTGGTGTTCCCAGAATTATAGCTGTCTGTGATTTGATACCAATTCCTGTATCTGTGACTATGGCTAAGAAAGCACTAAGCCAATTAGATTTGAAAGAGACTTCTATTTAAGCCCCGTGAGAGAACTATCAATTCATTTGCTGTCTAAAGGCAAAATACAGTTTAGCAGGGCTTCCTAAACTGATGATCTCTGCTATCCATCTGTCCTTACAGAGATCCATCTTTTTTTGTAATATTTTTTATGCTGACATACTGTAGGGCACCCAAAAATGAGACTGGAAGTGATAGTTTGCTGTGTTCAATCCCATGACTTGAGGGTCTTCCAGTGCTTTCAAGGGTTGTGTTCCTCAGTAATCAGGATGTGAGCCCTTGTTATCTCCCAGGTTGTTCTTTGTTATGTATTCTACTCAGGAGGTTTTTGTTTTGCATATGGGAACAGCTTTCAGATTCTTTCATCTCTTGGGTCTATTGCTCAAATTCTCTAAATTTTCTGGGGTCCTGACAGGTTTGTTCACTAATTTGGGACTGACTATAACAACTTTTTTACATTTTCTGTCAATTCATTCCATTCACGTAAGTCTGGTAGCTTTCCTAACACCTTGCCAGCACATTCCTTTTCTCCTGTGTGAATAGTGCTCCACTGGCTCTTCTAGCTTCTTTGCTTCACCTTGTCTCTCCATCAGGTTGATATTTTTGCCTTGGACTCTTCTATTGGCCACTCCAGTGTGCTATATTTTCTCTCCTCAAAATTGCCAGCACCTGTGGGCTAATTCCTGTAAGACGAGATACTGACCCACTAGGCTGGTGTGATCTGGCCAGGCCAAAAGCTCTAGCAGACTCTGTTTACTTCTGTTAGACTCTATGGTAGAAAATGTCTTTTTTTTTTTTTTCTGATCCTTTTTCATTTTGATTCCACCAAGCTGCTGCACAAACACTAGAGGAAGTGGAAGGAGAGGAAGGTAGGGATCCAAACTGGAAGTTTAAAGAAATATCTAAGATAAATCTCATTAATTTATTCTAGTAGAAAGTACTCCTCAAAAAATACTCCTCAAATAATTCCCTTTGAACATTTTACACTGATTTTTGCAGAATTGTTCAAAGAAATATATGCTGTTCATTTTTGTCTTGTTTAATATTCCATTTAATTTTAATTTGCTTTTAAAATTGTTACTTTCAGAGTTAGAAATATGCTCCATTTAGGTTGTGCAAAATTGATGCAAGCAATAGAGGAAAAAACACTGCCCTCCTGCTGGACAACTCTGCAGATAGTGACATTAAAAAAAAAAAAGCATGACTTTTATTTCCCCTCGTCTTCTTTCTTTAATTCTGGAAACATGGTAAGATGTCATAACCTTATGAACTACACATTGACACAAGGCTTCACAGGTAACACAAAGAGCCCGCTCATCGTCTTGGAAGGAAACTGGGCGGCCACCCTGTTTACTACATGCTCTGCCAACTGCACTGCAAATTGATGGGCTGGACACTGCAGGGTAAAATGGTTTTCAGATGTTCATAGAAGTATGAACTGTTGCCATAAATACAGGTTTATAGATGGAGCACTTGGCAGTGCTGAGAACGTTGAGAAGGATAGCAGCCCTCCACAGAAGGAAAGGGTATTGCTGCATGACCTTCTGGGCATCTTCTGTGTGGAGCAGCACAGATGCTCTCTCTGGATTGATGGAACCAGCCACAAGCTCAGTAAGCAAAAAATGTGTGTTTATTACTGGAGGGTAAAGGAGCATCTTGGCATCTTCACTGCAGGATGCTCTCTCTTTCTAAAATGCTCTCATTTCCTTTTGTCTGTCTTGTTCTTGAAACAACTGTGGGAAACAGAGCCTTGACTAGCACCGTTCTGTTATCACCGAATAGGAAGGGAGTGTGAAAGCAGGCCCAGGAGCTGTGATGTTGATAACAAAGTCACTTTGAATTTGTGTGTAATTCTTCAATTCATTAAGGATATTCAGTTCCCTGGATCACTAATAGGATCTGAGCATCCCCAGGAATTTTTGCAAAGGGATTCAACACCTTGCAGAATTTAGTCTTTAACTGCATTCAGATCAAAAATATAGACCAGAGAATGATGAACAAGTACTAAAGAAATCTCTGACACTTAAAGTTGTATTAAAAGAGATGCTGTTATGTTACTTACATTTAAAAAAATGCTTTCTTATTGTTTGAACTGGATTGTTTGGACTGATTTTTGAACTTCTCAGCAAGAAATAGGTGGGAATTTTAAGGTACACTGGATGTTTGATTATAAATTAAACTCTGTCATAAATAATGAAGTTTAAAAAGGTGGAAATTAAATCTGTAAATTCTTAAATGCCAATCTTTCTGTGCAGCTGAGTTTTTAGGATAAGTTGTGGTAGAAACATTGTATATACTGAAGCAGCATCTTTGGTCCCATAGTGTTCCGTGTGGAATAACTGTTCTTCCCTCGCCCCCTGTGCTTAGTTTTCAATATATGGGCTCTAGCGACTTTACACAATTGCTGCATTGATTTGTTTTCAGACCAGAGTAATAAATTGGATAAGACCTCTCTTATTTAAGCCAATATTCCATTTTTAAAACTGTGATAATTGGAAGCTAAGTAATTATATTTTAATTCTTGCAACAGAAGTTACTGGTGTTAAACAAAGCATAGCATTTTACTGCGTAATCTATTGTAAAGATGGATACTACCAAGGATATTTTGCTTTAGTAGATCACTTCTGTGGTGGGCAGCTCTAGCATTATGGGATCCACAGCTAGTGCCTGCAGATTCATTTTTATAGCCGCTTTCTTTCACACAATGTGAGTATGGAGCACTGAAGATGGCAACTAGCGGATTCCCCTCCAATTTGTAAAATAATACAATTTAGTTCTGTTTCAAAGAGAATTGTAATGGTTTCTCTTAAATTTTAAATTTCAGAAGTATATGGAGGGACAAAGAGATGAAAAATTTCCAGCAATTTAAGTCAACTCTGTTCAACTCCGAGATAACTGAGGTGACTTAATACATGGTTCCTGAAGGACAAATTCTCATATGGCCTTCCAGTATGATGATTCAAAGTCCTTAGAATGGAGAAGTATGCAGGTGGTTGTCAATGAGTGTATTGTATATTCACACTAAATGTGTCTGGGATTTTTTTGTTTTGGTTTGGTTTTTTTTGGTAACGAATGAAATAAGTAGCCACCATGTAACACTTGATGTTTGGAGGTATATATGAAGCAGCAGCTAAGAAATATATTTTCCCTGAAAGCCTGTGTGAAACAGTAGCTGATTGTTAGCACTGAGGTGAAAGTGCTAATGAAGTAGTGGAGCACAGCGGAGTAGTCTCATAGGAAGTCTTGACTCAGAGTTGATTACTGTTTGTCACTCCAGGATTTTGTGTTTTTCTTGGTAATATAAGTAATATAAGCTGCGAAAAGAACTTAAAATATTTAAGAGATTTAAACTTTTATCTATTGTCTTCCCATTATTTCACACAGGGAAATCTCCTCTTTAGCTAGGACTTGACCAGTGCCTCTACCCAGAAGTACCTCTACCCTACACTCTAGGTATATGTAGGTACATATTACCAGTGCCTCTACCCTACGCTGACTCAGTATGGATTGGGCTGGCTCCAGCATGTCTGCTTTAAATTTACTTATTTGCAGATATTTTCAGGCTGCTTTTGCTGTGAATTTTCTTTCTTTCTTCCAGAGTGAGCATGTTTACAAGTTCTTACCTTCACTGATAGTGACCTGCCACTTAAAAAGCTGTCAGATGTATTCTCAAGTACTGATAACATGCACACTGGCATAATAAAGTTAAATTCAGTCTGAGCTGACATGTTCAGTGACAAGATAACTAACTGTTCATAGGGTTGTGAGTCCAAAATGAGAACACCTTCCTACTCAATAATATGAGAAAATGCCAGTAGTAAACTAGACAGGTCTCTGTAATTCCTATGGACTTGCTGGTGGAGGAACATAAGCATATTTATTGGCTTGGCTGGATCTTTTGTCTTTCAACAGGAAAAAAAGGAGTGTGAAGAAAAAATAAACCCTGTTGTCTTTTGAATCTTCTTTTCTCAAACAGCACAAAGCGGTAGCAGAGGATGTTGTAAGCTGCAGCTCCAGTTATGTCCAACTGCTGAGACTGTACATTTGGCACATTGTTTATTCTTGATGGTGGACAATTAAATATTACACAAAAAAATCCAAAAGTAAGCTGAAGAAAATGTTGTCTAAATATTTTTAAAAGAATGTCAAAGAAATTGTTTACATATTAAAGAGTTTGGTTTCAGCAGCGTTCAAACCTGGAGACATGTAGTGTTACCTCGTTTTGTGTTAAACTACTTGAACAGAATCCATATTCTGTTTTTCCTGTTTAAATGTGGATATGGCAGGGTTCTTTCTCAGGTTTTCAACAGGGAAAAAAATGGTGTGGAATAACCGAGGATTGATTGGTAGTTAATCTAGTCAGAGTATTACGCTTTTCCTATTGCTGTTGCTGTGCAAGGTTCAGATCTGCATTTCTTCTCTTGAGGAGTTAAGTGGTGTTGTTTATACATGAAAGCTTCTGGCATCTTACCTGAATTTATTCATAATTTTGTTTTGAGTTCTTCGTGGATATCAATGTGAAAGGAAACATGAACAAGGAATTTTGTGTTGATTTCTGTGGGTTTTGGTTGACTGGAAATTGCATGTGTGCAACTTATAGGTGCATGAGTTGAAGAAAGGAGGAAACAGTCTAACTGCTTCCTTCTTTATTTGGGGCAGTGGAATCTCTTATTTATTTGGGGCAGTGGAATTATGACATGTGACATACAATAATATCTCTATTGAGACTTTTGATACTTAGAATGTTAACTGATTTTTCTTCTCTGACCGTTCAAAGCTGCTGAGGACACCAAATAATTTACTACCATATGTTATTCTGTTACCCCAGCTTGCTACATTTTGTTCAGTCGCAGGAAAAGTAGATTCCGCATTTCGTAGCAGATGTGCTCTGAAATATGATCATCTAAATGTTTTCATTAAGTTTTGTGACTGTATCTTATGCTAGGAAGCCCCAGAGTCTCCTTAAAATAATATCAGAAGTTAGTGGGATTGGATGTATGTTATTATGTTCCAATAATATTGAAATATAATTTATTCTAATAGAGAAAATATAATGAGACATATCTCTGTACGTTTTGCTGTTCTATGTGTGTGATTACATTTGAATGTTTCCAAATTTTATAAAATACACCATGAATCCAAAAGACGGCCTTTTCAATAGTACTTTCATTCCTATTGTAATAGTCATTGGTACTATTCATGAGAAATTGATGATAAATTTCTGAATCTTGGTGTTTATTTAGGCTTTTTCATACGAAGTACTTGGTGATCATGAAGCGCCGCCTTCCTCACAAGCAAGGGGCAGTGTCATAGTAGTAGTGTTGATGTTTTTACCCTCCAATACATTAGAGCAAATACAGAATACTCACCTATCAGTGATTACAATCAGGAAATTAATATTTGTGAATTGACTTCCCCTCAGGGATTGAATTTGTTTCTGGCCATGTCTGGAGGCCCTGACTGTCCTGTAAGGCTGGTGGTCCAAAGCGCCCTTCAGTTCGCTGTGCCCAACAATGTGAACGTAGATCAAAGGCTGAAATTCTCTTCCACCTCCAGTACCTTAGACAGAAGGGAGCAGAGGAAAGTCAGGTTTTTATCAGTTCATTCAGTTTTGGGAAAAGGCCTGTGGAAGGGCAGAAGCCTCCGGAAAGTGGCCGAATGCAGACGGTTGTCAGGAAGCTTTTGGTTGCTTTGATCATGGCTGATTCCAAGAACAAGCACTACAGAGAAGTCAGATAGTCTGTCCCTCGAGGAGAATGAACATTTGGGCACATAGGCTTAGTCACTCACTGGTAAAATCTTTAAAGGAGGATCAAAAGAATCTGATGGCAAAAGAATATCTTTTTTTCACAGATAGTGGGGAAAAAAAATGACTAGAACCTAAAAACTGCTCAGTTTAAGGCTAATTTTATGAATGTCATAAGGAGGACAAGTAGAATGATAGTGTATGAATCCACAGAATACTTTAATTGTATCTGTCCTAATTTGAAAAGTATGAGAAATAAACAGGAAGAGCTGAAGTCTTAATTAATGATCACAACAGTTACTCTATTGACATATGGGAGACTCAGTGGGATATTCACATGATTGGAATATCAGTATCTGTAATTTGTTCCAGAAACACCTGCATGGGAGAGAATAAGAGACTGCATTGCTTTGTATGGCAAGTAGGTGCAAAAAGAGATTTGAGTTTTCTGATAAGGATAAAATGGAGGAAATAACCTATGAATCAATTAAAGTTTGGAATTTGGAGGAGAGACTAGACTCCTTCTGGAAGAAGGAAAAGAAGCAAAATTTTCAAGGGTACAGACAATGATTGTAAAAATAAAATTAGAAAATAAGGCATAATAAACCTATTCATATCCTTCATGGAGCAAAACAAAGAATAACTAAAGAATGTTATATATTTAGTTATATATCTATATCTCTATCTATATCAGGGAGGAGTGACTGAAAATGTGAGAGTAGGAAAAAATCTTGTTGGGAGTGATGATCAGAAGAGAATTTTTTCAATCCTTTGAAAAGAACGACAATATAAAGAATCAGAGCTAAAGCAAAGGGTCTCAAACCAATTCAGAGAATTGGTAGGAAAATGTGATGGGAAGCAAACCTCAAGAATAAATGGAGTTCATGGGCCTTTCATGTATTTAATAGGAGTAAGTTAAAGAAAAGCATGCAATTATCCTAGGGTAGAGTAAGTCTAGAAACTCTTAGTAGGGATGGATTCAGTTAAGTAATGAAATCCTCAATGATCTCAAACAGGAGAGAATGTGCAGAATGTTAAAATATATCAAACTATCACAGGCATGACAATAACATAAAAACCTAGGCACAAAATCGGAAATGCCAGTGTAGAATATGAGATTCTTCTGGCAAAAGTTTCTGAAGGGAAATTTCAATGGACTGGTTACCACAAAAATATTTGTCAGCTACAGCAGGAAATTTTCGTAAGGTTTTCCTGACTATTGATTTGTAAATCATAAATCATGTTTTTCCTTATTCTTTCTTTTAGTACTAAGAGGAACTTTAATTATGGAGTATTTTCAAAATTACTCTAGGGATTCTCAACCTCAGAATCGAGTTATTTCTGAGAATAGAAGTTAAATTTTAGTTTTAACATCAAGAAAATAAAATCTTGTGATTATAATTGCCTAAGTTGTGTAGGGAAGCAGGAAGTTTGTAAGCCGTGTAGTTGCAAGGAATAAGTTAGATATCCCTAATTCTTCTTTGGGTGGGGAAGTTTGAATAAATACTTCCAAGATCTCTGGAGCTTTATTTTCTATTTCCATTATGTTTACCTCCTTAAACCGATACGGCTTCCACCATGTTAAACTAACTAGAGCTTCTTGTACATGCATAGTGGTTTATATTATTTTCTTTACATACACAGGAGAAAACAGAAAAAAAATGTTTAAATTGTTTGCAGTACTGAATCCAGTAAGCCCCATGTCTGTGACTAAGAAGACTTACTAAGTAATAACAATAATAATAAAGTAGTATCATTACAGTAATGGGTACAACACTTAGAGAACAAAATATTCCAAGAACATTTAAGGCCCTCCTTAAGAAAAGGTTAAATGTTCACAAATATACTTTTATCCTCTTTCCTGAGTATCAAGTGTTCTATTCAACCAAATTTTTCACTTTGCTTGTTTTTATATCCTTTTCCATGGGGAAGAAGTAGGCATTTGAGAAATGTGCAATATTATAATGGTTCCCAAAATAGGGTTTTTTTTTTTCTTGATGTTGCTTATCTCTGTTTGTTTTTTGACAGAGGGTCTGTAAAACTGCTTGCATTTTTGCTGAGGATGTCAAAGGCTCATGTGGCGACAAGGGAAGGCTGGATGCACTTGTGGATATCCAACGGCAGGTTGCTGCTAGGAGTCCTGGATGCATCTAGCTCACAAAGTCTGTACTAGTTGGAGGGGAGCCTAGGAGGCTACAAAGGTATCAAATATGTGTGCCCTCTTTTTCCCATTTCCATTAGGAATATAGATGACCACTGCTAATATAGGGTATTGGGATAGATGGATCTTAGGGGCAATCAAATTTAGCCGTTCCTGTGAATCTCGAGCCCAAAACAGAGGATATTCTGTCCACTGCAGAGCAGCACTGGCATGTCTGCTGTGCTCCAGGAAACCTGGAATGGGTCGGGATATCTCCGAGCTGGTTTCCATGCTGAAAGCAAGAGGAATCTGCCTGTAAAGGAGCTTTTGATGAGAGTCTGCTCTGTGAGTAAAACCTGTTAAAGGTTAGACAAGCACACTTGTATTTGAACTTTTATTGTGCTGTGCATTCTGTTGTATAGGTACAGCAGTTTATTTTTGTTCAGTGTGTGGAGATACCTGTTTGTGTATAGCTGGTTGTTGGCAATAGTACTGGGAACATTTGGAAAAGGTAGTTGTTGAGCAGGTAAGAATTTAATAGCATTGACTAATCCCCATTAACTTGTATTTAGAGAGCCCTTGCCCACAGGATCTTTCTATATTTACAGTTTTAGTGTCCTCAGACTTTTGTTCACTATTTAGTCATCTAGTTGCTTCTAAATATGCAATATTTTTATAAATTCCCTTCAATTCCATGTGACAAATGGAGGAGTAGAGCTTTATTTTCATTAGAATAATACCACCATTTTTTTTCTGTCACGTTATAAGTTGCTGCTACTCCAGCATCAACTCCAGCATATCAGCCCAAACTCCAATTGCTTCAGGAAGTGTTGTGTTGAATATTGGTATCACCAATTTAGAAGAAAAGGAATAAAAAACGCTATTTTTACTGTAAGATTATGCAAAAAAAATACAGATAGGACTTATTCCCTCCTTGATCTGGCAGATTGTCGGGGAGGTGTTTGAGGTGTAATGGGGAAAAGTGTCACAAACTCTTTGTCAGGAAAGAAAGAAGGGAGAATTAGCCCCTGTAGCAGTTAATGGAATTAGTCCCTGTAGCAGCTTTTATTTGAAGAAAGCAGGCAGGTAAGGAACAGGCTGTCAGGGAAAAGGGATACAGAAAAGCTTATGTTTAGTTTACAGATAAGGTGTTGAAACATCTTAAGATGTTATCCCACAACATGTAGCTCTGTTATCACTTCCAGCGCTTGCTGGACAGGGAAGGGATCAGGGAGGGATGTGGCCAGGCACAGGCGCAGTTACAGAGTAGCAGTAGCGAGGACCAAGAGGGAAGCAGCTTTATGAAATGATCCCTTCCCATTTGCTGAGTCACACTGCAAGACTGGTTATGAAAAACATGGAGAAAGCAGAGCTGCTGAATGCTGCCTTTGCTTCTGTGTGTCAGGGGCAGCCCTCTGGAATCCCAGGCCCTAGGGACACAAGAAGAGAGCCAGAGAGAGGAAGACTTGCCCTGGGTAGAGGAAGAGTGGGTCAGAGAGCATCTAGGGAAACTCAACACCCACAAATCCATGGGCCCTGATG
>JAUBOD010001020.1:316377-328332 GCA_032353885.1 Nothura maculosa
CGCTCGCCATCATCTTTGGAAGGTCCTGGAGAACGGGGGAGGTGCCGGAGGACTGGAAGAAAGCCAACATCACTCCGGTCTTCAAAACGGGCAAGAAGGAGCTTAGTGACAAATAGAACCTCTAGGTGATCATTTGTCACTGACTGATGAGCAAGGAGCAGTCAACGTGACAGAAAATCACCCATAAATATTTTTCAAACCTTTAAAATAAATTAGAAGTGATTACAAGGAGTAAGAGCCACCTCAGTGTTACTGGAAGGGTGGGCTGTACAACTCTCTTCGTATTAATTTCCTGTAAGAAGGCTGTGTTTTTAGGTGCTTGTAACTTTGCCAAAGGCTAAACATATGGGCTGATGTTTCCTATGTCATGTGCTTGCCCTAAGGTTGAATTATTTTAGAAACATTTAACCCCACAAGGTTGACCTGTGTATGAGAACAAGCATAGACTGCAAATGTCTTTTAGTGATACAGAAGCAAACCCTGATGCTGTGCTTATTATTTTATATTTTATATACAAGATTTTATTACTATATCATTTCATATTTATATATACATTATAATTCCAGCATCCATGTTCTGAAGCAAGAATTTCAAACTTGACAATATGACAAGAATCTATTCAGATGTGTCTAAACTAAAAAGCTCTGGGAAAGGCTGGTTTTACGTGGGCAGCTGGAAGCTTTGAGGTGCCGAGTTACCGACCACTCCTGGCTTCACTGCAGCTCCCACTGCAGCAAAGGCAGCGCCCTGCCCTGTTACCCCGGGGAGGGCAGAGTCCAGCCTGGCTGCGGGGAGGGCAGGAGTCTGCTCCTCCTCTGCTCAGCACTACGACAGCAGAAAATCATAGACCACAAACGGCTTCTGGTTAGGTAAAAGAGGAGCAGACTGTGGCTTGGGGAGATTAAAGCTGAATCAGAGGGAAATAAAAAGCTGAAGGAGGAAAAAGGGAATAGAGAATGGGAAAATGCAGAAATAAGTAGAGATAGCTAGAGGAGGGATTGGAAACTAGGCAGTTTGATGGAGGGAGAGGCAATCTTCATCTGTGATTTGGATACTTGGTTTGCAACCTCTGTAATGTTTATTACAATGTGTGTGTGTTGTTTTCAGTGTTTCTGTTTCGGTCTCAGATGGCCAGGTAGATGTGTGGGTGGATCTGAGGGTTCTTTGCTTTCTTTTTTTTTGCTGCCTAAAAGAGATTATAATTTTTTTCTGCAAGAGCACAGTATAACTTGGCTGAGAACTCTCTAATACCATTATTTATTAATTTTAGGATATTTGTGAGATACTGCTCCCGAGATGTGCTGCCATGAGACCCATGTTTAAACCTAGAAAATATAAGCAGTATTTGGAGAATATGAGTATTTAGATGTTTACATTGGTGTGCTAGCCAGATGACTGCTTTTGAAGTGTTAAAGTAATGATGACATGATATTCTCCTGATAAGTTAGAGCCTTGTGCTGCTATGGGATTTAAAGTTTTATTGAATATTTAGAGCTTTATTATACTTTCACCATATACTCATTTTATGGTAGCAGATGTTGAGAATTAGGCCCATATAAAACACTGGGAAATGTCTTGTGTTGGAAATGCAAAGTGACAGAATCATTTCTGCCTGCAAAGTGCAATGTTAGATTCGGCTTTTGCATCTCGCATGTAGCTTGCGGGAGGTTAGTAAGTGTGCAGTTAATAGTGGGCGTACAGCTGAAAAACATTTAAGAGTCCAGGTGAGCTGGGCACTTTGGGGAGGGAGTGGAAATTCCTGAGGCCCCTGCCGTTCAGCTGACTGGCTTAGGGTGCATCCTGCTGACGGAACTGGCACATCTGAGCTCTTTGCACAGGACTCTGCATGTTTTTGTTCTGCAGACACAAGTCCATTCTGTCAAGCAGAAAAAAAATCTATTATTGTGATGCTTTCTGCTCTTTCTACTGTCTGCCCCTAATGCAAATTAAGTCTTTCCATATTTCATTTGATATATCTTTCCTTAGAAAAGAAGATTGTCTAGTAAAAAGTTCAGGTGAAGCAAGTGACTTCACCTTTTGCTTCTACTACATTTATGGCTGCCTATAATCAAGTCAGTTGGTGGAAGGGTAATAAATGCACATTCTTGCAGTCCCAAATGTTTCATCTGAACGTCTGTTTCCTTAATCAGCTAGAGAGACTTCCTGTGTTAAGCCAGAAAGAGAGTGGTTGGAACCTGGAAACTAGCAGAGCAGAATGCTATATATGTGCTTTTAATTGGAAGGGAGCTGAACAGAAACTTCCGTTTAGATGAATATTGCTCCACAACATCTGAAATGATTTGAAGGCAATGTAAATATTCACTACCTTGGGTTCTTGCCTGTATCCTTAGCATGTATGAAAGAAGGTGAAGAGGACTACAAAATCTGCAGCTGGGACAAGTGAGTAATCATTGCAAATTTTATTTGATGTGGTACTTTCACCTACACAAGTACTGTCACTAATCTTTACCAGGATAGTACATACACCTGCACATGGAAAATATTGCCTACTTCATAGAGGGTTTTTAACAGTCTCTTCCTTTCTGAGCCCAAGACAGGATCATAAGTTGACAGGATATCTTCTTTTGATGTCAGCTGCCACTCAAAGCAGCAATCTTCATGTCTTTTTGTATAATGATGAAAATTCCTAAGAAGTGCCTTTTTGGATACTATCATAGGTTAGCCCTGAGTTTCTCCAGAGCTATCATTCCCAAATTTTATATTGTTTTATTTCACTTGGCAACAAATGCTTATTAAATCAAAAATGACCCAGTGGATCTTTCAGCAATCATTTTTTTTAAATTAGAAATTCCCAAATGCATTAAATAGAATGCATTGTTATGACTGCCTGTGTGGTAACATTGCTACCTCTCAAGTTCAAAGAGGAGAGTAACTGGTTAAAAAGAACAGCTGCAGTTGTGTTCTCCTCATCGTCTCCTTAGGTTTCACACAAGAAGTTAGCCCTATTTTTGATTACATAAAGTTACCTAAGAGCATAAAAATATGCATATTAAGGGGTGATACAAGAATCATTACTGTCCAAGAAGCATAACCAGAAGGTCACCTCCATGCTGCAAGGGCAACTCCCTGGTATCTGTTCGTGTTTTCTGTACTCTTACTGTGTTCAAGTTCCCAAGCTGACACGGGGCAGAGGACTCTAGACTAGATGTCACAGAGAACGGTCCTTAGGAACGGTCATGAGGGACACTAAGTGCTCTTCCTGTAATTACCCAAAGCAGGTGCTTGGCAGATAGGCCAAATATCTTATGCTAGAAAGTATATCAAAAGTCTGCTTTCCAGTTTTACTGATGTTTATATACATATATATATATATATATGGCGTTAAATGATTTAAAAAAAAATCCAAACTTTTTATTTGTTGTCATAGTAAATACAAAGTATGCAGGCATCTTGTAAGTAGTCAGAACAATTCAAAAAGAGATGGAGAATATCAGCATCCTAAAAATCCTAACTATCAGAAAGTTAAGCATCCTGGTTAGTCCTTTGTGACGCTTTCCATTGCATCCTCAGCAAAACAAAATCACAGTGATATAAAGGGCAAACCACTCCAGAGAATTGCTGCTAGTCACTATACTATATTACTGTGCCACTAGCACTGTGTATGTTGTAGTGAAATAGTGAAACTTGCTTCTCTAGGTGGTATTCCCAAAAGATCCCTGAAAAAAAAATACATGTTATATCCATTTTCAAAATTAATTACAGGATGGTGTCCAAAAAAAGAAAAATGTTGATGGCAGTCCTTTCTTTTCCCCCGAAGAAAAGCATTTGTCAGGTAAAGGAGACTTGGTGCTGCAGTTTGACAGAAAGGAAAGGGATAGTGCCATATGCCACAAAAGAATGTGCTTAAAAGTCTGAAAATCCTTTTTCATGGCAAAAAATTACAAAACTAATGGCCCTCTAACCAAAACATGGTCAAAATGATTGTGCATGTCTTTCACTGCTATTTCTGGTTGATTCAACAATACTGATTTGTGTAATGTATATACATGTTACTTTTATGCATGTTTTCTTTAAGAAATAGAAATGAGGTGTTCAATAGAGAACCAGCAAGGGCCATCCACCCAAACTTTTTTTGCATTACAGCTGTAATTATTTTGCATTGCCATTTTTTGCCTGGTTGAATAATCACTGTCCTTCACAAATACAAATATTGAGGTAAAATAGTGTTACCTAAAACATGCTGGAATTCATTTAATCCAGAGACATGTGAGAGAAATTCAGCAAAATAAAGCCTCGTCAGTGGGATTTTACTAAACCAAAGGAAAGGAAAAAGATCAGAAGCAGGCTGAAACAAAATGCTGAATGAATATATGACAGAAACGACTGATTATTTCTAACGTGAGAGAGGAGACTCTAATTTTGGGAAAATATGAAGTGAAAGAATGCTAAGGCAAGAATGGTATATTATGTCACATCTAATTCATCTAATGTAATTTATAACTTCAAAAATAAATTTGTCTGTAACACAGGAGGAAACTCTTGAAATACAGGGGCAGCTCTTTCCCTTTGCCTAGACAGGGGAAGCCAAAATGCTAGTTCTTTTCACAGAGAGATGACTATATTTCAAATTAAAATTCAAAGGGAACAGCTCAGAACGTGGGATCAAGTTTTATGCTTCCTTTGGGAGACGTAAACGTGAGAAGTGATTCTTCAAGAGTCTGTTAATCTTTCAAACAATTTCAGTTTTCCAAATGTTTTGCCAGAACTGGTTTAGACTCAGAGGTGCATTTTGAGGTTTGGTAGATGCTGTTCTCTTATGCCTTAACATTTATTATTCCTGCCATATGCCTCAAAAGTTTATTAAGCTTTATTGCTACCAAGTTAACTATGGAATAGCATTAATTTTTGGGTCAAGGGCAGAAGGACACCAGTTATTACTTTAGGGCAAAGCCCTTTAATTGCTATATCAGGAATTCATCTTATTCTTTCTTCTTACTGGAAATCAGCCACAACATTTTCTCCCAAACTGATTTTTGAGGTTTTAGTAACAGCAGTAGATATTTCCTTAAATCCTCAGCAAATAATTTAACTCTTTTTTACATATTCCCCATTTCTTACTACTAAAAACATAAAGTTAAATGTGAACAGACTATTACATATTCAGGTCTTCATTCAACAAGGTAACATCTGCATTTCTTCATGTTGAATGAAACCATACAACTAAATACTATCTCTGCTCTGGGCGTACAGGTTGAGACTTCTTGTGGTACATTATTGGTTACTGTTAGGGTTCTTAGAGTTTCTAGCAAAATAAACTACATCATCTCAGGAGTAACAACTCTTGGAGAATGGGAGACAGAAATGAATGACTAATAAAAATTGAATACTTCTGTTCCCAGGTCTACTGCCACTAGACTCAGTTATTTATCTAGAATTAGAATTAATGCAGCACAGTTCTACTACTTTTACTCATGCTTAAATCAATAAAGCTTTTCTGTCGAGGAGATTACAAAAGTTGGCATTACAAACTATGTGCAAGTCTTATAGTAAGAATAAGTGCAGCATGAAAACGAGTAACAGAAATGGGTCTAAAAAATATAATATGAAAACTCCAGATAAAACAATGGGCATTCAGTATTTAGAATTGCTATATGAAGATTAGGCAGTATGTCATGACACTGTGAAAAGAACTGATCCAGACAGACAGAATGATCCTAAATGATTTAGGAATGCTTACATGGAATTTAAATATGTGACATACCCCAACCCTAGCTTTACAGTTCTTGGCTTACCTACACTTAAATGCATGAGGCTCTTAGTAGGCTGCAGAACCTTGCCAGAGCATCGAGAGCAATGCTGAGCTCTAGGCTGCTAGGGCAACATGGTAGCAGTGCATGGGCTGGCTAATCTTAGACTAGCTCGTGTACGTCTGCAAAGATGGCAGTTACGGTATTGCCTATTGGTAAATCAGCTTAGGTCACTGCAAGGTCTTAAAACAGGAAGCCAATCTTGAGTGTCTAAAAGTGATATTTAGAGGTGTGTAATGAGTAACTGGATGTTCCTTCAACTCTAACATCTTTTTTATTTACTTTTTGCTGTATATTCAAAGGATGTATTGCTGTAACCAAGTATGAAGCAATAATACGTAAAAGCAGTCTGTTTGAAATTTCTTTCAGTGTTTTTAATAGGTTGAAAATCCATTAATCTCACTGACAAGAATATTAATGTCTAATTCCCCTTAGGAAATCAATGGAAATTTTAAAATCTATATAATGTTCATAGACAGTACTTTTGACATGGTAATAGGAACTGAGCATCTAATTTTTACACCAGTAGAGAATAACACAGTCCAGTGAAGGAGGTCACTTTGAATCACAACAAATGCATGTCACAGTGAGTCCTTGTGAGTTCTTCTATAATAAAGAGTGATTTAACACAATATGCTTGCCAATCTGCACGATCCTAATGGTTTCAGTGAGCTCTTGGTGCTTCCCATTTTGGAGGGTGCTTGAGAAACTTGCAGATTCAAGCGCCTGAGATAAGTATGCTTATTTTATTTGCCTAATAGTGCTTCCACTATCAAATTGTGGTTTATCTTAATTTAAATAGTGGCTTTCTTAATTTAAGTGGCTGTTAGCCTTTATCTTACTGCTGCAAATAATTACAACTCACTTGCCAACAAATTAGCTAAATATTCTCACTTACAAAGCTTATTAATGTTGCATCCTGGATCAGCTAAGTAGCATTGCTCTTGCGTAAGCTGGTTGTACACAGAGAGCTGCCTTGTAGGGAGCACATACTGTAATATTTTTTAACACTGTGCAGGAAATCCTGCACTAATTGACTTTTACAAACACAAGAAAAACTCAACCTAATTTATAAAAGACTTAAAGTAAAGCATTATGTAAATACATGCATGACTTCAGGGCCTGCAGAAGCCAGTCCAGTTGAGCAGTGATGGATGCCAAGCAGCTCAAGCAACAGTTGTTGATAGAAAGCAGCCCTGGCTCTGGCCTGTCAGGCCAGCAGTGAAGCCCCTTGCTTTCATCAAGCAGTTTTCTCATGAGTTTGAGGATGCTCCTAACATTTCTTTTTTTCAGTGATCATTTCTTATAGCTAAAATATATCTCAGATTAAATTTATTTAGTAGTAATATATTCCCAAATATTTGCTATTTCTATATATCATTTGTTCAGGAAGAGGGATGTTTGTGAAAGCAGAGGTATAGAAGGCAAGATGAGTGGAGTGTACTGAGGAGTGTACTGACTGCTGAAACAGTAGCTGCCCTACAGACCATTACATTAGAAGGGGAAATGTAGACTTGCCTCAGGATTATCTTAAACCTGCTGACATAACTTTGGAGCTTTTCCTTTGGTATTAAAAAACATCTTAACTTGTGTCAGCAAGATAACACATTAGGCATATTGGAAAAATTCCTGAACCCAGAGGTTCAGAAAGCAAACTGCACAAACAGGTCGCATGAGCAAGCACTTAGCAGAGCAAGGTCTCTTAATCATTTAAGGAGAATAGCAGGTTGTACTTTCTGCTAAGACCCAGAGGATCTCTAGATTCCTCTATTAGGAAAAGAGCTGTTTACCTTTCTGGAGGGATAAGCTCCCAGTATGAGCTAATAAATGTTTACTGCGTATACAGTGGTAAGGTCTGTGTGTGCGCCCCTAGAATTTGACAGGAATTTTGTAAATAGGTAAGAACAAGCAGCTATTGAATTTGTAAGGAACATAGGCAAGATAGATAAAGTTGGACTCGTCGGCTAATCAAGATACACCGTCTGCAAACCTGGCTTCTGCTCAGATCTTTGTTCTCTGGAAGCCTGTGCAAGGTCACTTTTCTATATGCCATCTCCCTCTTTCAAAATAAGAATAATACTCGCTTGTCCTAGATTATTTGTGCTGAAGTTTAATTATAGTTCACAAAGTACTATCAGAATTTAAGGCTGTAAAAATGCTAGTGGAAGATTTGTAATTTTGATAAAGCAAGAAGAGATCTATGATGTGCAGGGAAAAGAAATATCACATACAGTTAATATCATACCACAGTTAATATAGTTAGAAGAATTGACCAACTTCTGCTCAGCCCTTGTGAGGGAATATTTTCCAGAGTTCTATACAAGTTTTGGGATTATTAACTCTATGTTTTTTTCTTAAAGCACAGTTAGCTGTACAACAAAATATGCACACTACGATTTTCACAAGACTTATTTCCCACATTGTTTATGGCTATGGCTTTAAATCATGTGTCAGGTTTGACAGTTTGAACAAATTACAGTATAGGAAACTGTCCATCAATTACAGTACAAAAGGAGAACCCATTTTCATTAAGTACTCAACTTAAAAGGATGACTCCTTTGCAGAAAGTGTGGCTGGCTTCTAATCATTCAATGGGAAGATGATATAGACTTTTTTTTTTCTCTTGTGTCATTCTCTGCTGTAGAAGCCGCACAAATTTGGGGCTTAAAATTTTGGTTCCCAAATGGGAAGTGTATCTGAAATAATTTGTGTTGGTGGTGGGGATTTTTCCCTTGTACTTGCTGCAAATATTGTTGTGTACTGCATGGGTAAGAGCCTCTTCTCTCATCCTCTTCATCACCTCCTCTGATGCCTTGTGACATGACCTCTCATGGTTACATAGATGCTTGAGATGAGTTCTTTTGAAGCCACTTATAAAAGTGTCAGGGGACATTGGTGAAAATGAGAATAAGATTCATTTAATATATATAGGGATATTCAAACAGTTTCACTGCTTGCCAAATTTTTGTGGTCAGCTAGATATTAAATGCTGCAGAAATAAAACTCAGTGAGGGAGGTAATGGCTCTATTCATAAATGTAGCACATTCATAAATAAAGTGAGGTGTGATGGTTCTCAGTGCATATCTGCTAAATTCCAGTGTATTTGAAAACAGAATATCTGTGACAATATTGAAAGACTTTTTAAACATCATTAAAATTTCTTGGAGACAAATCTTTTCATTATTTTGATGGTATTCTATAGCATCAGATATATATATAAAAATACTGAAAAAAGCTCTCATTTTTTAAATGAAAGAAGGAAGAGTCCAGTAAGATTTTGCATTTGGTCTTTTAAGTTTATAATGAAATTATTTATTAAAATTGAATTAGATCTTCCTTTTGGACAAAACCACTACATTTCAGCTTACCACCTTGCTGCATTTTGTTCTTATTTCTCCACGTAACTGTAATTTAATGTAAATGTAATATAATGTACTGAAATCAAATTAGATGAGTCAAAAGCTCTAGTTGAAAGTCAGGGATATTTTTCAGCAGTAAAAATGTTTGCTTTTGGTTACATTCAAAGATGAAGGAATAGCATTGCTCTTCCACTTGGGAGATAATACAGTTGAAAGAATGTGCAAGTTCATCGTATCTGAAATCTTAAATGTACTATCATTAAATTCTAAATTCCAGTTCACTATCAATGGATTTTCAAATTAATACCAGTAATCTTCAAATTGAAATAAAAGTTTGGCTCATTTGATTGCTACTTATTCTTTAATTCTTATGAGATTATCATTACTGCAATCAAACTTAATAAAAATATATACATGGAAATAAAGTAATCAGGTCAGTGGTAAAAATTATTGTATTAATGCTTTCAATGTATAGTGAATTCTTAACGTGAGCCACACGTATAATTTACATACTAATCTTACCTCCTTTCCTTCTGATCCACTGGAAAAAGAAACACATAGCTACGAGTATTTTATTATTATGCAACATGAGTACAGCAGTAAAATAAACATTGATTTTCAAAATCTTCTTTACTCATCCACAAGAGGTTTTCTTGCTTCTTGACTTTTCATTCCTGTTGGCCTTAAAGTTCTTTGCAACCTTTCTGCTCTAGTGCTTAAAAGAAACACGCATTTTTAAGTGCATTACTACTTGATTCAATGAATAGTCACAATCCAGAGTTTAAATTTCTTTAGATTGAAGCTGTTAGATGAAAATCAGAACTTTGCTTCATCCTCAAGACTGATATGGAACACAGCGGTCCAAGGGATAGCTTGTCAGATTGCTTCCTATTATAGAACTAGTCTGCAGTTCTATAAAACAGAAAAGATCTACCTTTTTCAGTAAATGTTTTTTCATTAAAGCTTAGAATTTCTGTAAAGTCTCCTTCAAAACTGTTAATTAGTTTCTAACTTCCAGTCAATTAAATATTAGCCTAAAATAGTTCATACTTGGAGTCTTGTAGTGTTTTGGCCTCTGTGGTATGAGACTTAGACCATGCAGAAGGTCAAAAAGTACAAAACAAACATTAGTCAGTCTCTGTGGATTATGCAATTATTCAGTTCCTTCCAAACAGAGAAAAATGTTCAGCGACAGAGAAGCAGATTTACAATAGCTGTGTAGGACAGAAAAGGTTTATTACTGCGGTAATAACAACAACATTGTGAAAGTGATTTTCTTTCTTAAAGTTGAAAAGTTCTAGAAATGTTTTTCAATGTAAATGTTAATTTTGTATTGGTGCAAACTGCAAAAAAAAGTGGTTTGGTACTTTTTGTGTATGCCTTTTTTCTTTAATACAAGGTATGACATTCGACTCAGTTCTCATCAATTTAACGTTGATGTAATCAAATGTGTTGCTTACAGTAGATCAATGGATACGTTTGTGGATGAGATGACATGATGATTATGTGAATAACAGAATTTGTGGCCTTTACTCCATTCACGTATCATGCTCTTAGATATTGTCTCTAGTTGATTAGCTCCAGACATATAATTGTAGTGAAGAGAGTCATGTCAGTCTATGAGAATCTTAATAGAAAATTACGGTAGCTGATTGTGGTGAAAGCAGCTTTTTAATGGAAATCAATTTACTGGCTTTGATACCTGACCAGGTTGTCTGCCAGTATCACATAATATATTCAAAAACTCAAGCAAATGTGGTGTTTCATTCTCCTAGGAAATTCAGGCATGTAGCCGACAACGTTACAGTCTCAGTAGATGAAGCTGCAACCCATCGAGGTATTGCATAAAAGCTGAGAGCACTGAAGTTTTCCAAAAGTATTGCTGCAAAGTCTTAGTGCATACAGCAACATATAAATCAGTTTAAAAGCACGGATTCTAACAGTCACATTGGTATTTGGTGCATCTGGGGATTGTTCAGGAAAGAGGAATCCATATTTCATTCATTGAATTTTGAGCTCGAATGTGCAAATCCACTGTGGTATTTCAGAGATCTGCATTGAGGGAATGATGTAAAATCACATTATTATAGTATGTTCAAGGACAGTGGAAAACAATCTGAAGGGAGACAAGCAGCTTTTTATTTTACTTTACTGTTGCTGATCTATGATTTTATGACTTAAAATATGAACAAGATCATTGATAATTATTTCACTAGCTCTGAGTTCAAGTTATAATGGAAACTCACTGATTTGACTTATTTGGTTGTTTTCACTCTTGCTATATGTCTATGTTTGAAAGATGTTAGTATCATTCTGTATTATTTTGTCTACTCTAATTACTGCTCTTGTCATTACTGTCTCTTTATTAAAAAAGTGAATTAGCTGTTCAGTACATTTAACAAATATGATCCTCTTCTCTCTTTCATTAGTAGAAGCCAGGAAAAACTAAACTGTAGAGAATGTAGTTATCTTGATGAATGGTACCTGGCAGGAAAATGAGCGTGTGAAAGTTTGCCCATTTTTTATCGAATATCACCCTTCTGCTTTCGTGTTAGAAGGGAATATTCTCTGCCCTTCACTCTCTGCGTTTTTTGCCTGTAGTGCTGAGTGTGCAGTCCAGAGCCACCCAAGGATTTACAGACTGCTTGGTCCAAACAAAGCCTTACAATTAAATCATACACTTAAAATGCTCAAAACAAGAGGAGGATTATGAAAATGAAATCATTTAACAATATGCAATGGTTAAGAATGCTAGTGCTTTTCTAATCACATCCAGGACGATGTTAGAGGTGGTGTTTTTACCCCCTACCTCATCTTTTGTTTGGGG
>JAUBOD010001020.1:374707-391814 GCA_032353885.1 Nothura maculosa
ACTGAGAAAGGTGATTCAGCCTCGACTGACTAGGTGTCTTCTGAAAGAATGAATCTTACAATTTTTGGAAAGATCCTTTGCTGCTCAGTTTACCCCCATTAGCCTATTTAGTCTTCACCATCTCTTGCTGTCCTTTCTTAGTAAAGACAGTAACACCGAAAAATGCTTTCTCAAAGAGGCTAGAGACAAAGAGGAAAGACAGGGCTGCAGGGATCACATGGGAATATAGAAATGCAAAGGGAATTAGTACCAACCCTTCATTTTTTTTATGTGAGAGGCACCAAATTTTGAAAGCCTGTGAATTTTTGGTTTATCCTGTTTAAACTTTTTGGCCTATTCAGATAAACTGATATGCAATAAGTTGGCTCAAGAAAAGCTGGGAACTTACGTCAGGTGAATTAGCTGAAGAAGCCTGTGCAAAGCATACTTGATGTTGCCAAGTGAACTATGGGATCTGTGTTTTATTGAATTTTGTTCAGTTCAATAATGTATGAAAATGACAGGAGGAAATGTATTAAACTTATACATATGGATGTGACAGTCATGCATGAACATTCTGGACATAAAAAACTACTTAATCATCTTATTCAGACAATAGTGTTTTATGTTGTTCTCAAAAGTACTTTAGATATAAGCAGACTGTCTGAATACAGTAATAGAATCTAATTTTAATGGCTTTAAATTTAAGCTCATGAATATGCACCCAGGTGTCTCTTGCTTTTCTGCTTCTGGACTGAATATCGGTGGTTTCCAGTGCCTGAATAGCATGACTTTATTCCCAGGTAATCGATTCAAAAATGATTATTCATAATATATGAATAGCCAAGAACTCCTACAGGGTTGTTTTATTATATGTAACATCTAATTTGAGTAGAAAAATAATGAAGGTTTCTGAGCAGTAATTATGCAATACATTATATTTGGATGAATACCATTGAAACTGTTCTTTTTCGTCCTGAGAATGATATTAAAAAGAGGTTGATTTTTTTTGCTTGTAAGTGATACTAACATTGTGTGACAAAAAGTTTGAGTTTTTTAAAGTGATATTTCCCCTTCAGTAAGTTTTAACGCTGAGTTAATGTGATTGTAAAGAGCAAAATAAGTTTACAAACAATAATGAAAGAAAAATGATAAAGATGTGTCTTGACTTTGGTGAGCAGGTAAAACTTGAAGAGATATTTATGCTTCTACTGTGTATCTTTGCCGTGCATGAGACATGAGGTTTTCAGAAAATGAGGGGAAAAGGTTCAGTCTTTATCACTGTGCAGAGATGATAACGAACTGTAAATTTATTTCATCCAGGCTTAAAGGTTTTGTGAAGCCAGTCTTTATTTTATCTCAATGGTGAGGCATTTATTCCATTAAAATAAAGTGATTTGCCATTGACTTCAACAGAAACCAAAATTTCACCCTTATAGGGATTTCATTTATATTCTTAATTAATATATTGAGAGATTTTTCTATATCCAGGCTCAAATTTCCCTCAGTCAGTATTAAATATCCTGATGTCATTTTTGGTTTTAGGAACTAAGTTTAGCTTTTACAAGGTTTCAGTGAGAATATTAGAATAATTGGAATTTAAAATTGCTGTGACAGTGTGTTGGAGTCATTTTTAAGTAAGAATGGACCCTCTCCTCTTTCCAGATCCAGTCCAGGCTGCCAGCCTGCCCAGGCAGTGGTGATGTTCCTCATTGAAATCTTCCAAACTGTTGTTGGAACATCTTTCTGTAAAACTCTAGAGATTACAAACTATTTTTTTTTTAAGATCCCATGCAAACAAGCTACTAGCTGAGGTGCTTTGTGCAAAGTATATTCACAACCTTCTTGTTTTCTCCTATTGTTTTCTCTAGAAGATTTCCACCTTCTTGTGGATACCTGTTTTTTCTCTTATTGCGTGTTTTTTACATCAGAGGTGCTGGTTGTCACAAGCTTTAGCAGTATCCATGTGCCTGGCACTTCAGTAGCATTGCAACCCCCAAAACATATATGTAAAATAAAATTTCACTTTAGGCTCATATGAGATAGTAACACTTTTTAATTGAAAACTACATAGTCCTAGACTTTTTTTTTTAATTAAGAAAAACAAAGTTGTGGTTTTTGTATAAATGCTACAACCAGCTCCTCTATGAGTCTGATTTGATTAACCTGGAGCCAAATAGGATTAGATTGTAGGCTTCTTAGTAGTGACTAATACTTGGCTTTGAGCCAGAGATTAAGATATTTGTGAATATAAGCACATACTTTATAACAGGGCCTATAGTTAATCACAGAATCATAGAATCTTCAAGGTTGGAAGGGACCTCTAGAGATCATCTAGTTAAGGTTTGGTTCATCTCATTTTGATTGCAGTGAGGTTTGGAACTGTACTGTTTATATGGATTTGGTGCAAATGCTGAAGAACAAACAAATTATTAGAAAGAATGTTTGCATATTACATATTGGTTGGCCAGCACCCAGTAGCACCTGCCTAATTTGTTGATTTAGCTTCAAAATTGCACATCTCTCAGATCGTTTTAAAGTTCAGCCAACAAACTAAAGAAAAAGTTAGGATCTTTATTCCAGTTTTTCCCCTTCAGAAGGAAATATTTTTCGATTTGAGGACTGTATGGGGAAAGACGGGAAGGAAACCCTAGAGGAATATCTCAGAAATGTTTTTATACCTCCATTTGCATTGCATGTCACTGAGTGTAAAATGGATGCTTCACTTCAAGTACCTATTTTTCTCCTACAACGGCAACTGGAGAGCTCATTCTCATGGGCCTTCCTCGTGGACAATTCACCCTGTAGTCCAAGACAGTTCTACTTCCAGGAACTTAAGATCTTAAGTCCCACTCTTGTAACAGATTCTACTGACCAAGCAGAGCCTAGAATAATGTGAGGAAGAAGCTCTAATATCCAGACTTAGGAAGCTTGATAGTAGGATCATGGCCTGATTTAAAAGTAGGTGTAACAAGCAGCCCTAGCAACAACAGTGAATAAAAATTTCAAGCTCCTTTTGTTGGTTTATAACAAGTTCAGCAGAATCGAGTGTGCCAGCTATCACAATAAGGTTGGAGTACTTTAAGCAATTCCATTATAAAGCCTGCTATTGAGAAATTTATAAGTCTGCTATAAAACTTCACTGAAGGCTGATCAGTGCCAAAGAACATTTCTTTTCCACTTAAAAATAACATGTCGCTACTGTTTATAAATGATGGGGTTGTGAAAGTGGAGAGAGTGAGAATTTCAGTGGCATAAATTGGGACTGGACAGCAATTCTCTGTGTCTTGGAATATCTGTCATTAACATCTAAACAGGAAAGGTGAAGAAAAAGACTTCTACACAATTTATGTAGAGCAAAGCACAGATTTTGATTGGTAGGAGATAAAAAAAAAAAAAAGAATAAACGTTTGCCTGTGTTAGATTGTTTTCCCTCAACAGGCTATTTTTTTTCAGCTCAGTCTATTAAAATTGTAATTATCTTTTGGCTAACATTCTTTTGGTGAAAGAAACTTTAAAAGGACAAGTTGCTAGTGTTTGAAAATTATCTTCTCTAACTTCTCCTTCATATAATTTTATACCTGCCCATATTGTCATTTTAACAGCTTCCTCCTATGATAAATTGTAATGACCATCTGCCCATGATCACCTGTCAACTATAAAATATTACAATATACATTTTGAAATTGGACAAATTAATCTTTGTGTTATAGACTTTTCCAATGTCTTATTTCTTACATACCTCTGTAATATTTCTTCTTCTAAAATCAGCTTCCTTCTAATTAATGAAATTGAATGAAAAAAGTAAGACAAAGGAAATTAAATTCCAAGTTGCCAAAGGACAAAGTGTTTGAATAATATATACAAAAAGTATGACAAATCAGGGCTCTGATTGCAGTACTGTATGTCAAGGTTTTACAAATGTTGCAGGATATAACATGCCTTATTTTCCCTAAGGAGCACCTTTTTGTATCAGATTTTCTTCCTTAGAGGTGTGTTGTTTGTTTTCTAACATGGATAAATGGAGTTTTCTAACATGGATAAATGCACTACATGTGCATTGTTAATACCTGTTCTCTGGGAGCAGGGAGAGACCCTCACAGTGGTCAAGCTCAGTGTCAAGCATCTCCAGTGTACACAGGAGAAAAGGATGGTTTATGTGATGTACTGCAAAAACATACTTGGTCCTTGCCACCTTGTCTCACAGAACAAAAGCTTTCCTCCTCCAGGACGGGATACCAGAGCAGTGCTGCCAAAAGCTGTTTTAGTTACCTCAATGGTGAGTGAGACGCTGAGTTTCTGAAAAGCAGCATCACTCCTAGAGTTATCTCTGAGAAGTGTAGAGTAGATCAAACTTTATAAAGCCTGTTTCAAAGTGAAATCATTTTGTTTGTGAAGGAGTAAAGTGCATGCATCCTTTTATTTTATATTTGGTGCTTATTCTGAGTTAGAAGAGTCCCATTTATGTCAATGTTCACTTACATTGTGCTAGGTAAGTGAAACAGTAGAAAAGAACAAGCTATGATAACATCTCTGCTTTCTCTAGTAGTCCTGGAGTCCACCTGAAAGGGAAAAACTTAGTAGCAGTTCAAGTAAAGTCGCATGTATAGATATAACTCTCTTTTTTTCCTTTTTGTGTCTGTTTTGCTAGCAGTCAAATAAGGAAGAAAGACTAACAGCTGTTGGGATCTTTTATGCTGATGTAGCCTTCAGTTTAATGGAAGATATAAATATTGCTTTGGGAGCCAATAGGTTAACAGTGTTACATTGGACTTCTCCCAAAGTACCTGAGATCAGAATTTGACCTACTACTGTTCTTGTCCACGGGAACTGTAGCCATTTTACTGCCAGAAATGAAACCAAGGCTTTGCGGGATATTATCGGTCCTAGATGTGAAAGAATGACAAGAGTGTAGTCCCCTGTGCCACGAAAAGCTGTACGTTTTTTAAGAACATTCATCTTCACCTCTTAGATGTTATGCGTTACTCTTCCTTCTGTGTCACAATATGCTGAAGAGATAAAGTATCTTATTAGGATCAGAAGTAATGAAATGGAAGTACTCTGAAGCTTGAGCTGGCTTAAAAAAAAAGAGAAAAAAATCAGTTGCTGGATGCAAACCTTCATTTTCATTTGATTTCATATTGCTGTCTTTCTTCCTCAGCCCTAATCATTTCATAAACATGCTTAAGAAAACCAACAGAGATGTTTTTAGTAAAAAAAAAAAAAAAAGTTAAAATTAGTTTATCAGTGATCACTGACTGTGCCTTCTGTCTTCCTTTAGCATCTGTGGCACTTCATCCCGTACTTTGACCTGAATTTCTCTTTGGATACTGAAAAGGACTTGCAGCCTACAGCATGTTACAGTGTATAGAAGAGCTATTCTGGGGGTTCTTCTCAATGAGACATCGAGGATCTTTGCTGGTGACTTCAATGAACTAAACATAGTAAGCCATATGCCACATTTCAGTGTTCATTTCTATGAGTGCATATATGTTTTTTTCTTTTAGTTTATAAAGCAAGCCATTATTAATGTTACATATTTTCTGGATGTGGTTTCTTCTTTCAGTCAACAAGGCTCTTTAATTTTTGGTGAAGTTGATCCTCATTGAGCTACATAAAAGAATCTCCCTACTGCTCTCAAAACAAATTTGCCAGATATTTTTTTAGCACGTTCTAAACATAAACACAAAAATGGAGTTAGCTGTATAGATGAGCAAAAGGAAAAGTTACTTTTCACAAAAGAGGATTCTGAACATTACTCTCAAGCAAATGAAAGCATAGACTTGAAAACAATTATTCTAAAAACTAGAGAGTTTCTAAGTCCATGATCTTTTTGTGGTGTTTCCTTCCATGCACAGCAGAGTTTCAGAACAATGCCAGTGGGGCAAGATGATCTAGGATCAAGAAATTAATGTAGTCACATTGCTAGTAAAGTGAGGAGAATGATCTTAGGACTGTTGTGCAAGTTATCTCCATTCTTGTAAGTCCATAGAATCTGTAGGGAATTGTGTCTACATCAATAAACCTACTTACGATGTCTTTTAGTTCTAGTTAAACCATTAGGCAGATCAAACTCAGACTTAAAGACAGGCTAGTGCCTCAAGGTGCTGTAATGCCTTCCCTTGGTCTTTAACTCAGAAATCCTAAGAAGTTTTAGAAACTAAGAAAGGCACATTGCAAATGTGAGGTAAGGTATGGTAAGTTTTACCCGATCTGGCTTTCCTTGTGTCATTTTCTGTGTGTCCAGATAGATGCTGCTATACTTACGTCAGGAACAAAAGAGAAATTAAGTTACTGGATTTTGTTATAGAGGTGACTCATCATTTATATATATGAGAATATATTGTACATATGTAAAATGTATGCCCATAGGTGTGCACTTATATGTATAATCTGCATATATATGAATAATACTATGTGTAACTTTGTTTTATTGTGACACAGAAAACATATTTTTCATGTTAGTGCAAAATGGCTGGATATCTTCTTCCCAAATATGACATAGCACTGAAATATAAGGTGTATGGTTTTGGAGGAGAATAACAGTTTTAACTATATTACATGTTTAAAATCCCGACTGAACATAATATAACTTTACTAGCTCATTTCTCCTGAGGCATCAACACCATTTATCACTGCTACTGCCATCTGGCATGTCTGAACTATCATGATCAGCATTTTATGTGGAAATGAAAGCATTCAATATGGTCTCTCTTCTCTAATGCTCTGAGGTCAGATACAATATTGCTAGAGGCAGTGAAGATGCTTTTTTATCACACACTTGAGAGACATCCATTTGACATATTTTATAGTTTTCTAGGTTAAGACCAGCCAAGCTTTTCCTTATTTGCACTGACCTGACATGAGGTCTTTTGCTGTAATAACAATCTAAGATTCATACAGATGAGGTTTTTATACTGTAGTGTTCAAAGGCCACATACAGCCAAGTATTTGGAGGCTGAAAACCAATTCCTAGTATCCTAGAACTTTTTTCTTTCTTTCTTTTTTTTTTTTTTTTTTTTATTCCCTCCTGCAAAAAACTAGAGCTTAGAAAGGCTATGGACTCATTTCCCCATTTACCCCAGAAAATCAAAAGAGGTTTTAGTTGCACTCATTTTATCACAGAGGGGTTCACAGAATGTGCTCTGATGACTTAGTTAAAAGTATCTTGTACTTTAAGTTTAAAACTTGAATTCCAGTGTGTAAAAATATATGGCTGTTCCTTTTTACAACACAAATTCATGAGTCACTGTCAATTTTCAAGCCTCAGTAATCTGTCATGTGAGAAGCAGAGAACCACTAATATCTTTTATCATTAGCCATTTGCAATTGCTTGAAGATAGAGGAGGAATTCTGGAAAAAAAATGTTGAATTTAACCCCCCATAGATCATTCCATACTTTTCAGTTGCATTAGAGTTCATGCTATTAATGTTTGTATAATTTCAAACTCTAATTTTTAATGCAACATTTAAAAGCATGATTTTTTTAACTGACATTTTAGTCAATTCAGGTCTTGAAAAATACATGTTAACTTATTATAGCCAGAATACTGTGAATTCATGGGAGGGAAATTTATTCTGAGCATTCCCTCTTATTGAACAATAGTGACTGAATTTCATTTCTATTTTGTATGGCTGGGTAATACTATCTTAAGGCAAAATATCTTCTAAAAATGAAGCCAGTCACTGAGGCAGAAAACCTGCACTTGTTAAAAACACCAGCAGTTAGTCAGTCATGAGAGAGCAAGTTCTGTCTTTGGAGAAAGCTTTGCCATAAACAATGCTCGCCGTTACAGTGGTTATAAGCATACACACACAAAAAAAAGATTCTCCATGTTTATTGCTTTTCATGAATTCTGCATTACATATATTCAATGTTTGATAAATTGGCAAATTCCTGTATAGTAGTTAGCATTTTACTCTCATTGATTATTGTAAAAATACTACAGACTCTATTAGTATACTATCTCAATAAGCTTTCTTCATGAGATGGGATTCTTCCTGCACATGATGTATTCCAAAAGTATAATCTAACAATGGATTCAGAATCTTAAGAATTACTTGCTGGAAAAATTAACCTAGAAGTATACATATACATGATCAGTGAAATTTGTTCCTTTTTTATTACACTTGTAAATTCTGTCTGCTAGATAAGATTTTGTCCTTTTGAACAAGAACTATTTAATTTTTTTGTGGCAAGATGTTTGTTTCCCAAATGAAATGCCTCAGCGACTCTCTGCAATTTATAGCATAATTACCACTAAACAGTGTCTACCATTTATACTTTTACAATCAGAATTTAAAAGTAAACTAGGAATAAAGTGAAAAGCAGTGCTTGAAACTTCAGTCTAGAAACTAAATCTTCCACCTTTTCTGCAATGTTTAGAAGACATGGATTTGATACTAATCCCTACTTAAAATGAAGTAATATGATACTACCCAGAAGTTTTCATAGCCATGCTTTTATAGCCATACTTTGAGGTAGATCTTCAATTTGGAAACTAGTGAACATTCCAGCAGATATTTCATTATGAACAGAGCCTACAAACAAACAAAACTAGCAAGAATTCCTAAATAACTTGCTTAAATTGAAAATATAATTTCTGCTTCTCAAATACATTTAAAGTCTGAGGAGAAGACTACTGGTATTTTCCTCAGGTATCAAATACAGCTAAACAAAAGATTTAAAAGATAAAACCAATGTAAGTGTTCTAGTGCAGTTAACAAAAGCAGTATTTCAATTTTTAGATGTCTGAGCTTGATATCTTGCTGATGGTGTCTGGCTGAATTGACTGGTGTGTCTAATGAGTGGAAAATAGATCTGCACAATAGTATTACTTTTTCTTGTTACTTTGTACCCAGCTTCTGGAATCCTAATCCTGAAAATGCAAGCCATTTCTCTTTCCCTTTCTTTGTTTCTCCAATGTTGTGCATATTATCTGTATTTTTCAACTTCTAAACTGCCGAAATACCTCATTTGGATCCGTACTCTTCTTCCATTTGACAGCTCAAAAATTTGAAATTTAGTATCAACTAAAATCATCAAGATTTAATAGCCCAAAGTTAAAATTATATGTAGTATGGCATGCCTAATGTTACAATGTTGAAAAAATGTTATTCCTAAGGAGAAAAAGTTTGTAGCTCATGTGGTCATCTTTCTTTCTCAGATTTCTCTTTTTCCTTCTTTGTTACAGTGTGAAATAGCATTGATTTTAAGAAGATATCCTGAAGAAAATATGTTGAAAGCAGTTAGCACTGGTGCCAAAATCAACTTGTGCTTCTCAGGTAAATAGTAAACTTAATATACAGGTATAAGCCAAGTTATGGCATAGTATATGGCATTGTTCCATAGCATAAGAATAGTAGAAATAGTCAGAAATGCTAACCATGACCAGCATTTTTAGTTCATTTAGACAGCCTTATAATTAGAAATAATAAGCATCTATAAAGCGAGTCTTTTTATATATCATTCAAGAAAGACTTTCAGAAACTGAAAGTGAATACATTGTTTGTGGTTTCTCACTATGTTGATTTCGATGATTACAAAATTATTATAGGTTCTTTTATGGTCTTTCTAATTATAGCCTTTGGTATGAATGCTGCAGGTTAATAACTTTTTAAGTCATTAATTTGTCTTCCAAAGTGATCCTTTCTATATTTTAAAATTAGTTTTAAATAAATATTATTTTAAAAGGATAATTAGGGATATTCAAAGAAAATAGATCAGGTATTCATTTTAAATTAGGTCAGTATAATTAGCATTCTCTGATATCAGAGGGCTGAATTTCAGAAATTTTTGACTGGTTCATGAAGACAAAGTACTAAAATTGTTTGTTTGATAACTATTCAAAATGAGGTAGTTCTGTTAATGGTGTGTTAGTGTTCTTTCTCCTGGGATTTTATTTATAAACATACACAATCATGTAGTTCTGTTATATAACGTCTGATGAAAGCTAATTTCTGTTTTGGGTAAGCATGTTGTACTTATAAATTAAATAGCTGAAAAATCATCAAATTCTTTCTAGAATTTAAAGTATATTTTCTCAAATAATTATATTTTGCTCTCAAATTATGTTTTTCTCACAAATCTTTCCTTGTTCATTCATAAAGTAAGATAAGATCACAATTGGCCTCGTGAAATTAAAAATCATACTTTATATTCTTCATTCTTGTTTGTGTGTGAGTTTTGGAGGTAATATGATTGACCATGCAGCTCTTGGTTAGTTGATATCAGCTAATGAGGTAAAAAAAACAGTTAACGGGGACATCCTACAATAACTGTTTTGCTAGTAAGTGACAAGTGATGTTCAGATTCATGATTTATAAAATAAGACTGTAATAAATAATCTCTGGGAAAGTATTTATATAATGGTCTTTGTACTGGTTATTTTTGTCTTTAAATCAGAATGAGAAGTTTCTTGCTTTTATATTATGCCTGAATTGCTCTAGAAAAGCAATTTTCATTATTGTTCTGGCAGATTTTACTATAACTGAAGAACATAAAACCTGTATTCTTTTCTCTCACTTGTGTTTTTAATGTGGTTTTCCACTCTATTTATTGAATCAAATTATGCGTTATGTTGTTTCAAATGTTGTTTTTAGACTGCTTCCAAGAATCCTGTGAAAAAATAATTTAGGTAGCCAGCTCATTGTCAGCCCCCTATGGATTTTTCAGGAATCCAGCACTTCAGAGACCAAACAAGAGGTCTTCCGTCTCCTCTGAAATACTAATTATGAAAAAGTAAGGGTCCACTACAAACTAGAAATCGAGCTGGCAATTCTATCAGGGACCTAAGACCATTTTCTGAATAAGATGTACATCTTAGTAGATTCACTTGTGTCATCCTCAAAGAGAAAGAAGCAATGGAATAAAATGTAATGGAGATTATAAAAAAAAAAAAAAAAAGGAAATGGAACAGTGAAGAGTAGAGCATCATGTAAGTGAAAAGTTAGATTAGGAATTCCACTGTGGAAATCACAGCTGACCAGAATCTGGGCAGAGTTCAAACAGATCCTAAGAATATTTCCAATGAAATTGCTATCTTTAAGAGCAGTCCCCTGATCTAAGGAACATATACAGACCAAATCCTATCTAAAAGAAAATGACTGACAAGAAAGAAAAGAAATTCTATGCTATTGAAAACTTTGCCACAACCAATCTGATTCCCACCAAATGCTCTCAGCAGCCAACAGACTGCATGTTCTGCAAAGCTCCTGTTACTGGAAATTGCAGAACGATTAGAAATGGAGAAAACTGCAGATGTCAGTAGATGCTTCAAGGTACTTCATTAAGTTTAAGCAGGCACACAGGCAACTTTTATTGCCTTCCTGGAAGAAATTCAGGAGCAGCTGCTTTGAGCACTTGAAACTGAACTGTTTACTTTCCATCTACCTACCTGCATCATTTGCTGTAATGTTGCTGGTCAGTATCTTGTTTAAGATTGTGTCTTTCTTTTGCATACATACATGCCATAGAAAGACTGCATGCATGTGTATATATGTGTATGTATGTGTTCCCCATCCTGGAATATTTATTTATGAGAGCACTCTCAGAGTGAAGATACAAGCCTCGTTCTTAAAAACCCTTGTTTTGGGGCATGTGGGTGATTTTCTGCTTTTCTGAGCTAACACTGAAATCTGACTTGAGCATCTTCAGGATTTAGAGCAGAAGAGGACCCAGTCTGCCAAGCTAGCCACTGGCTACCTCTCTGCAGGAGGAGGAAAACCCTTCCATCCTCCACGGTGAGCTCTTGGGTGCAGGTGCAGGGCTCTGCTGTGTCCCAGCTCCTCCCTGTGGTGGCACTTGAGCGGCTCCATCTCTGCCTGTTTGTATCCTGCCTTGCTGTGAGAAAGCAGTCTGCAAGTGTGACCCCAATGTCACACTTGGGGGACACTCTGGGGACTAGGAGTTTGAAACAAACCCATGCACATCCTGCATGTACAGTCTAGATAGTCTATATGCTTTCATCTCCATTGATCTGCCACGTGGTTTAGGTACTGTATCCCTAAGGTTGAAATTCTCTGCCTGTATTTTAAGGAGGGCTGCACACTTATGTTGGGTTAAAGATGGCTTTGAAGAATCTCATCTGTTAACCTGGAGTTTAGTGTTGCCTTCAGTAGTACACAGGTACAAAGTAGATCTGTGAGGGTAAGAGGAAGGCCAAATCATGATGCACTGATAGCTCTTGTGAAATACAAATTCACCTGCAGTGATTTTTTATAGACATTTAGTTTACTGTTGAAAAGAGCATAATTCTAGAACTGAGGACAAGATTGAAAGACTGTTCGTATTGTTTGTTGCAATTTCTATTAATAGAAATAATTTCTAATATATTTCTAATAATAATACTAAATATGGAGATACTTATATTGGTATAGCTATCTTGTAGAAACTGAAAAAAATACCTCTGCTAATACAGAAACGCTGTTCTTTTTAAGATTGCTTTCTTAACTCACTACCTAGCCACTAATACTTCCAAATAGCTTTTCAGATTCTATGAAAACATATATTTCAATATTCATTGAAGGAATTAAAATTAGCACAAATTTGGAGAATTAAACATGAGTGACTGTAGGATAGCAAAGAGACCCAGGGGAATGATTCTTCTCAGCCTTGAAAAATAATCTTGGAAGCCTATGGGAAATAACTAATCACCCTTGTTTCTTCTCCTAGCTTCAACTATCCTTTCATCCTCCTCCCAGGAGGTAGATATGCTTTATATGCTCTCTAAAGGGACAAAGAAATAACTTGATTTATTTATATTTGTTTTTTAGAAATCTCAGACTTGGAATCCTTTGAGCAATCAAAACAAAAATAGAAATTCCCAAATTCAAAGCTCCTGAATTATTACCATCTCAAACCAAAACAAGGATCTATGAAATAGCCAGTTCGCTAACAGAGGTCATGAAAGGCTATAAATATCCAGATCAAATGTGGTCAGTCATTATACTGGAAAGAAATCCCCCACAGTCCATCACAAAAATTCAGGTTTATATTAAGATATTGCAAGATTAGTGGAGTACTACATACCAAACTATTTCTCGTCAAGGGAGTAGTTAACATTTATGCATTGATGTGTCGTCTTTTTCAGTGTGATACAGATGCAGAATTTTTATGGCTATGAATGATGGTTGGATGCTTTAATCTCCCTAGTGATGTTTTACTCATTCAAATGTACCTGTTGAATACTCTTTATATATTTTTATGAAAGTTACATACAAGTAATATCATATGGAAAACTATAAAAGCTACCTTGGAAGAACACACATATCTGAGCAAAAATTAACTGTAGATATCTTAGAATATTTAAGTTTAACCGGATCTGTGTACTACGTTCTTAATGCACAAGATATTAGACATATTGATATCGATCCATTTTTGTATTTCCCCTGCAGTTTTATCATGACAAAATTGTGTCTTTAGGTAGAACTAAAGTGTCAGATGATAAGTAGTATGTTGTTATGTCTTCTGACTATATGGTAATGTAAAGAGTTTATAAAATCTACCAGTTAGGAAGTCAGTACACGTTATACCAGGAGTTAGCTTGGGTCCTTGCTATTCTTGGATTTGTGATTACACATGTCATGTTAAAGATGTTTTATTAAGTCAAATTTCAGAGACTTGTCAAATGATTTGCTTTTGTGCAGAAGAGCTTGTTTTTCATTACTTTACGGTGGTCCAGCCGGCGCCAGTTTATTGCAGGAACCTTACATCACAAACTTGCTGAGGCAAGCTGAACAAACCCCTCACAATTCAGGGCATGGCAGTCACTTCCAGTGTGTGCATGATCATTCGTAAAACCCCGAATGAAATCCTTTATGCCATCTGTGCTCAATGAGCCTGGGGAAAACAGAAACATGAGCTTCACTGAGCTGTCGAAAAGCAGACATATTTGCAAGGGCTGAGTCTCAATCACGGAAGGGTCTGTCTGCCCAGAATGAGCATCCCTGCCTGAGCCACGCTTGAAAAGGGGCCAAACAGGTCTCAGGCATCACAGCCAGAAGGGTCCATGTCACAGCATGTTCACAACTCAGTGTTTTCTGGGTTTTAGTCTTTTTCAGATCACTGTATGCAGGAGAGATGTTATGGGAGAGGAATTGTCCCTGGATTCAGCAGAAGGGCCCAGTGCTCCCTGGGCCCATTGTATCACTTCAGAAAATATTTGTCTTGATTACTAGTGATTTCCCGAAAAGAAAGTAACCGTTTATAATTCGAGTTTTTAAAATGATCCTACAGCATCTGATGCCCGATACTAGCAAAGTTTCAAGAGCCAGTCATTGCATCCTTACATCTCGGGATCTTTTCTGTGACCTACTGCTCACTGACTATGAAGCTAATAGCATATAAAAGAATGAAATGGCCAATTCAGTTTTGAAAGAAGTTTTGAAATAGCTGCAGCTGAAGCGTGACGTACGTTGAACAATTCCTTTGTCATTGTCTATTTTTTTCTATGCTCCAAACTGTGCTACATCAATGCTTGAGCCCTCTCTATTTAGAGAAACAGAATCACATAAAGGATTGGTGGAGATGAAAGGCTCTTTTTAATTAATACACTGGGACCAATATGTGTTCTATTCTCCAAACAAGATACTAAAACTCTGCAAGATACTAAAAGTTAATGTACCATGAAACTACTTTAGAGTTCATCTGTTGGGAAAGGTTTTGAACTCATACAGGATAAATGTTTGGGGGGCTTGAACCTAGATTGTTCTTCAATAGTCCTCCCTGCAAAATGGGGCTATCTTTATTTTCTTTCTTCCATTCTTTGTTTGCTTTGTGTAGAAATACAAATATCAATTGTATTTAGATCTAAACAGAGAATATATATTGGAAACTTTTGATCTGAACTGGACACACCTAACCTAGAACTTCCTCACACAAATGTGTTTGAAGAATGTAAATGTTTTTAAATGTATTTTAAGAAATGTGAAATCCTTTGTTTTCAGAGTAGAATCTACATCACACAACATACAGCAAAAGAAACCTAAAGAACCTGAGTCGTCATGTAAAATATAGAAAACATGAGCTAGCCATTGTGAAGTTCAGAATTAATTCAGATCTCATGATATAGACATTGCTTTATTGAAAAGTTAGTAAGAAAATGGCTCAGTACTATGTTAAATGCTGTGTTTCTTCATGCCAACTATAAACACAATTTTAATGACCATTGTAAAAGGCATTGAAAAACTGATCTGAAAGACAATTCTAGGATTTTGAGCCTATTTTTTTCCCCTCAGCTGAACAGTAGTGATAACAGTTTTCCTTGGCTTTTTTTTTCCACCTGCTTTCTGTTCTTTCAAAGTGTTCCACTTCAGATATAATTTCTTCTATTTTCTCTGGTTAGTATGTGCCTCGTGAGACTGGATGTGGATTCAGCTATTCCTATTGACTTCATAAAGTCTACAATTAAGGCTGCATCTCATTTTTAAAACTCTTCTATTCTTTGGAAGAATCCTGAGCCTCTATTAATCAGTAAATGTTCTTTAAAAAATGGTTCAGCACTTACAGAGAAAAGAACGCCAGCTAGATGTGACAGCTTGGACCAATTTTCTTTCACCTGGGATCTTTTACAAAATGCCATTCCTTGATTGCTTCCACTTATTTCTACTCTCATATGACCTATTCTCTGTCCTTCACAGTCTTTCCTTTCTGCTGCTGCTTTTCACCTCATTTCACCTTTTTTCTGTTGCCTTTTTACTGGTTTTCTATTGAAATATTTGGTGTTCCTGATCATTTGGATTAATAAATGTTATATTGTCTCTTGCTGTATGAATACTTCACCATGCACATATCTTAATATTTGTCAGTGTTAATGGATCAGAATAATATTACAATACTGTGTTTTTTGGCATAATATACATAAATAATATACATAAATCAGTTGTTCTAGTGCCAACTAATGGCACTTGGAGACTTTGCTTCCGAATCCATATATTGTTTATATTATCAATAATGAAGATAGTAAAACTTTACAAGCAATATCAAATAGGCAAATCTAAAAACAAAGCAAAACAATAAGTAGTAACTTAACAAACAAGTTAACAAGAACAAACGTTAACAAACAAGAACAAAGTTAAGTAGATAACAATGGGGCTGTGAGTGAGTTGTGAATAATCAGGAAATTTAATTTTCATTGAAAATGCTAAGATAATAGTCCCTAAAATAAGCCTTTAGGATTTTATTCTGGAGAAATTATGAGCAGGGACTGGAAAATGTAACAATTTTTAAGCTCTTAAATGAAGTTAAAACTCATCAAGTTCAAATGGAAGGATAACCCAACCCCTAATCTCTTCGCTGAGTTTGGTATTTAATATGTTTGTGTCAGGAAGTTACAGTACAAACACTTCTTTTTTTTCATCAAGAAAGATGAATCTGTGATAGGCTTAGCTTCAAAGATACAATAACTGGAAGGAGCTCTGTATAAATCTGTGTTAAATTTTACAGAGGCATTGCAACTTCTTCATGGACTATAGAAGATAAACAGATTCCTGAGCATTACAGAGAAATAGAAGTATGGATAATCTAAAGAAAACACTTCAGAGAAGGAAGGCAGTAGAAGAAAACAACATAAGAGCTAAAATTCAGAAAGAAAAAAAAAATCCTTAACTACAGCATATCTTCCAAACATGTGCACCAATGAAGAGTATAATAGTTAACTTAAAAAAACTTTTTTTGATACACTAGGTGTTCCTAGCACTTCAAGTGAATTGGAAGAGACCAGCTATAAAACTGTGCTACACAACTTTGAGAAACATGGAATTCCACATAAAATGAAGATTTTTTTGAGGTAAATATTTTAGAAGTAAGGCCCCATTCTCACAGAGTCAGACCTATGCTGAGATTTGCCCTGTTATGCATTTTTTTTGTTCAGTATGATATGATAAAATGATAGTGTATTTTAGTAGGCAGACACTTGAGTGGTTTGCAGATAAGCAGACATTTAATCACTTAATTCTACTATCACAGACCAACTGTGAAGAAAGGATTCAGGGTAACAAAGTATAATGATTAGAGAAAGCTGTAGCTTCAAACTGAGGTGAAGGGAACTTTGCTAAATTATAGGGTAATAGCAGGGAACATGTTTTGATGTTTACAGAGACTTTTATAGGAAACTGGGAATTTGAATGT
>JAUBOD010001020.1:405347-417310 GCA_032353885.1 Nothura maculosa
GTTACAACCCATACAACACACACACATCAAAGAACATGAAGGGAAACCATTACTTGCCTTAGCTTTGTGGGTTTTTTGACTGACGAGGAAGATTGACTGTCTTTCCCTCTTAATGATTTCTTATTTTCCAGGAGCACTAGAAATGTATTTAAATTGGTTTTCATTATGTTTTGATGCCAGGACATAAAAAGGACACACAAATATGGCATATTACAGTAAACAGCATCTTAGCATGTCTCGCCAAAGGAAAGTTATCATGGTGTTAGTCACAGCAGCTTGGACTTGTTTCAAACTTTTATTAAATAGTGGCTTAATGAAAGTGCGAAGGCAAGTTCTTCTGGAGACTTCTTTGTGCAAGGAAACATGCTATGATAAAGGAGTGCGTTTTGATGGCTCCTTTTACTCCTTGCTGTGACAGGTTATAGTGAACATAGACAAGTTTCATGAACCAAATTCTTGTTGATAACCAGCATCTCCAAGGTAAACACTCAGGTAAGGCTTAAGAAGTGGGAATGAGGAAAGCAGAAGAGTAATAATAATAATATTTGGAATATCTTCATAAGGACTTGTCTAGCAATAATTTTGATATTAATGCCCACAGAGCCTGAAATCCTTGTGGATCTGTTAAAATAAGTATTAAACAGAATTCGAGAAGAATTGCATGTGTAGAACTGAAGTATTGCATGGTAGCTATTCCCTGAGGAATGTATGTTCTGTCTGTGATTGACTGTCTGATTATAGTGTCAGTCTGGAAACGAGACCATTTTTGTTGGATGTTGACTGTCATCCATGACTTGCAAGGCTTCTTTCTTCCCCTCCTTTTTAAGTGCTTCTCACCAGTCCTTGGCACACCAATAACTCCAGGATGTCAGGATACTTCTGAATTCCTAATGTGACCTGACCTAGCGACTAGGATGCTTTGATCTTTGATTTCATCGTATTACACAGCACAAGCCTTTATTGTATTGCCGCTTGTAATGTAGCATTATTTTGAGTTATCAGCGAGGAATAACGTTCCAACCGTAAGCCTCTACCTATTTTTCAGTGTAAAACAGCACCCCACAGTAAATTATGCTGTTGTTTTCTTAAAACTCTAGGTTTGAAAAACAATCCCAGTTTTGTGGAACAGATTTGCAGCTGAAATGTACTGTCCTAAGGAGGAATGGCATATGGGTGCTTTTGTATTGCCAGCTATCTGACTAGGATAGTGATATTATTATTTTTCTACGCTGACAAAAAGATGACAGGTAAGAAGTTCAAAAGAAAGAATTGCAGCAAAGCAATTCTGAAGCTGGTTCATGTAACACTGTTTCAGTTAGAGAAGCTTTCCTGCTAAGTGATGATCTTCCTTAAAGGTACAATATGCTTCGAATGCCTTCAGTGGAATATAAAAAATAATGAAACTTTGATCAAAGTTGAAAATATCTGTATGATGTGATAAAATCTTTCTGTTTACTAATTAAGGAGAATTATATGGTAAAGTTAACTTAGTGATGTACTGAGAAATGAAAGACTAAACCACAATGGTATAGTAGTCTCTAAAAATGTGTTTTTACTGCATAATTAAAATCAGATAATTTGTAATATGATTTTTAGTGATCACTATACCTTTTCGTGTTTACCCATCACGTAACGCAGAAATTTTTACCATACCCAAAGGGAAAATATCTAAATGTGACATGTTAAAATTGACCTTTGCCTACACGTTGTGACTTTTACATGGCAGTATTATGATAAACTGACTCTAGCTTCAGATTTATTACTCAACCCTGACCTTTGGTTATATTAGAATATTGCTTTCAAGCATGCTAAATAATAATGTCTCTGTGAATGTTAGGAACTGGCAGATCCGAGATGTCAATTGCCAGCTCAATTTTCCTTTCACCTGGGAGTACAGCATGTCGCGGGGCTTTATTGATCTAAGGGCCATTAGAGTCCAGTGTTATAACTCTTCAGTTCTTCACACAGTGCTGTACAGTGCACTGTAAAAGAAATTAAGGCAAGCATGACTTCAGTAAAGTTGGTCAAAATTGCTTTAGATTTACAATTTATTTGAAATTGTTTTTCTTCCTAATTTGGCATATGCAGTCAAAATTTCCCCAGATATTAAAAGGACATTTCTAAACATGGTATCATGTAGTATTTTTAGTGCAGTCTGGAAACAAGCTGCCTTTGAGATTGAAGTGCTTAATTTTGATGTGATTGAAATGCTTCAAGTAATTGCATTGTTGCAGCTATGTTACATTCCTCTTAAGTATAGTATAGTAAAATATTTTGATTTCATGACACAATGTGGTATTTGAAGTAAAGAACTTTACCTTATTGGAGAGACTCATCTCCCAGTTTCTTTTTTTCTAAATATCAATGATCCATTTTGATGATATGTTTCGATTTAATGAAATCAGCATGCTCTGTTTAAGCAGTTGGAAAGTTTTCCATCAGCTGTAAATTGCAGGATAATATTGAATAGAGTATCTCCTTGTCACTCCTGCTTATCACACTCCAGAAGAATGGCTATATTTTTATGTAAGGATATCTTTGAAGAGGTACAGCAGCTTCATATGCATTTGCTTCTCAGAAGTTAGTGGGATTTTACTATAGAAAAGACTAAGATTATAATCCGACAAAACCCGTATTCTTACCTTACCAAACTCATATTCGTACCTTACAAATTAATTTATTTAACATCTGCATCAAATAAACAAGAGTTTGCTTTTACTGTTATTGTGCAATTAATGGTAGGATTCATCATGAATATTTAAGCATGTGTCTGCTAGTTTTTAGTCTACAGCCTATCTTTAAGTATCTTTATAAATGTTAGATACTGTGAGTCTTAAGAAAATGAATATATCATATGCTTCAAGTAACTGTGCTGCTGTGTAGGAGAGCAACTTATTTTCCTTTTTATGAGACTCTAAATATTCTTTTAATGTTTTAGTGTTTAACGTGAAGATTATGCTATGTTGCCTCTTTCCAAATTATATTTAATATATTTTAATCTTGTGTGAAAGTAAAGTTAAGTAGTAGGTAGAGGTTCCTTTATATAGAGATATTTTAACAAGATATTTTCTGGAAAACACACTTTTATTCTTCCAGTGACATTTAATTAGCAGTGGAAAAAGAAAGCAGAATTACTCAATGGTTTAACTCTGTATTTTGTGATTTGATATTTCATTCAACCTAAATATATCTTGGTATTTATTTCTTAACATGCTTAGGCAGCTTTGCATAATTATTTTAAGCACACATTTTTCTTTTCTTACTCATGGTGAATAGGAACGTTCTTTAGAAGCTATCAAAGCAATTTAATAATGGAGGTGATAATTGACACAAAAATCATTGTTGTTGTCTTAAAAATAGCAATGACACTAAAATTCCCATTTATAAAAAGAGGCCTTGTGAGGTCGCTATTATTTTTGAGTCCTCTAGATAGTGCTTTACACTTGCAAACATCATTTAACTTGCTTAACTCATGAGTAATCATTCCAGCATCGCTAGGAGATGTCTTTAGTCATCTATCTTTAAAATCAGGCCTGTTTACAACAGGTGCAGGATTTCATTAGTTGGTTAGAGGCAAGAATGTTACCTATAAAATACTTATATTAAAGCCAGAGGTGCTTTCTGGAAAAAAAAAAATAAATATTGTGCCATGAAAGCAGCCATCAGTCAGGTAAATGGTTGTAGAAAAAGATTCCATCGACTGGTGCTGATTTCATTTTGCTGATAGATCTGACGAAGCCAGTGCAGCAGAAATATGGTAATTCAAGTACTCGAACTTCATCCAACATACATGCCCACACACAAACGAACACACGCAAAAGGAGGGGGTTCATTTCCAGCTTTTAGGAAGATTCTGCATCTTATTTTACAGAACAAATACTTGTCATATTATGATAGAAAGAAATAAAATTGCAACTTCTGTCTCGGTATCACTGGTTAGCTTATTATCACTTTATGAGCATTTCTTTCCCCCTGACTGAGAACATCATTTAATTGCTCAATAAACTTTTAAGGATTTAAGACAAAAAAAACTACAATAAAATTAAATGAGATTTTTAAAATGTCGACTAAACAATGTGTCAGTTCACAACACTAGTTCCGGCATTTTGGGCATTGAAAATTGTAGGGACAGATTCATTAAAACTCTGTTGATGTGGAATAAACTAGAGGCAGCATTTTGTCATAAGTTCAGGTAGCGTTCAAACTCAGCAAAACACTGCAAGGAAAATGCTGTGGGCCTCGTCGCTCCCGGGGCTATCCCATCATCCCGAATGAAAGCGGAGAGGCAGCCGCTGTACCGCCTTGTTGTTTGGGGAGGGGTGGCTGTGAAACTTGCTCTGTGAGCTTCCTGTATTGGCAGTGACAAGGTGGGCCAGCAGAACTCTCTATGCCTGCTCAGCTATTCAAAAATTAATGAAAAAAGACAGGAAAGTCTAGATCTTAGAACTCCTGAGGAGGAGGTGTTGGATATGCTCCTTGGGGAAGGAAATTTTGCCTGTGGCATTCTTGCAGATTCATAGGATTTATGAATAAAGCCTGTGCCTGACAGTTCAAGGTAATGACACTCCACAAAAACTCCCGGCACTCATTTCTTTGCCTATGGGATATATTTTTCTATTTCAGTCCCGGAGGAAATGCTGCCATTTCTCTAACCTTCAGCCTAGGGCATGCTTCATACCTACTCTACCATCCTCTTGAAACAAATTGTAGTTTTTTCAGGGACTGGTGCTAGAGGAAGACCAGGGAGGTAGACCTGGGGCTGACACCTAGGTGGGATCTTCTCCCATGTCCTGCACACATGGAAAATGGGCACTTGTGAGTTTGAGCAGGACCCAAGAGGGGCAGCAGGTGCTGCCCTGTTCTTGTGGTCAGTGAGCTGCAGGCAGCAGTGGTGCAGAGGAGAAACTGTTAGAGGCATCATTAGTCAGCTTGACATCAACCTGAGAGCTTCAGGCATGTAGCATTTCCATGCAAAATACAATCGGAATGTTTTTTTCCCTTTTTGTTTTTTAATTTGACTTATATTCAAGGCAAAATGTAAAGACATCATTAGAAACTAGGATCACTTTAATTTATGATTCATTTTGAGAATCCTGGCAGGGAATATTGACAAGGAAAATATGACTATTTTTATGTTTGTTTTTAGTTTTTAATAAATTTCATTTTATTCATTCTGGCAGTTGGAGAAGGAAGAATTCCATAGTAATAAGCCGGAAGTGAGTAACAAGATAAGCTTGTGATTCCTACTGTCATCAACAAACATTTTTAAATCAAAGTTTGGATCCCCAGGGTGAGGAGGTGGGAATTTCTCCTGCAGAATTAGAGCATCAGAATGTACCACTGTGTCTTAGGCATAATTTATGTTATCCAAGTTTAAATTCTCATATGAATATGCAAAACCAAGCTGTTGCATTTATTATAATTCTAATGATTCTTAAATTTAGATGTAATTTTGTAGAGTTTTTTTCATAATAAGATTTAATGCTTTTGAGTCTTTTATCCTTGGTGAGAGGTCACCTTCCAACAGGGAACACCGTTCTGGCCTTTTATTACTCCTTTTGACACCTGTAGCTTTCTGAGATATTTTTATTTCCAGATGCTCTCTGAATACTTAATGTAAAGGCATGAATGAAGACTATGGAAAAATATCTTTTATAAAAATGGAAAATGAAAGAAAGACTCAGTTGAGAAAAAGCATTGGACATATACAACATATTGCTGTTTATTTGTAAAAGAAAAAAATTAGATAAAAATTTACTTAGGACAGTCTGGTAGTATGCAATTAGGGGTAAGTGAGTTAATATTTCAGTCAATATTCATGGCCCAACCACTAACAGACCTTTTGTGCTTGAGAGAAACGAAAGAATATTTTCATTTAGTTTCGAGAAATGGTGGCTTTTAACTGTCCATTAGTGTAGGGCAGACTCAAGACAAGATAAAGTTGCAGCTGACAAAGCAGAGCAATCCTGTTGACTTGAATGGCAGCTCTCAGATTACAGCTGAAAAATATTTTCATGTTTGACTGGTCTCTGATGCAACTTCTCTTTGTAAATATGTTATGTGTAAAGAAGTTGGTGATATTCGTTCATCTAGCTATTTGAAGGTCTTCCTTAGTTTGTCCTAGAATATGGTACCTTTCATTAAAAAAGGAAGTCCTTATAAACATATGCTCAGTAACATTATATGAAAGTTAAAATATAGATATTGTTTTCAGTTAGATCCAAGGTAAGTTATTAATGTGTAAATGCATCCTGTTCCTCAACATTGCTGAGCTCAGGATAGACTGTAATACACTTCAGAGAGATCCCATATAAGGTTGTTGCTGCCAACAGTTTTTATGGTCTGACACACATGTTGACTATGCATTTCTTACTCTACCTTTCACCCAACAAGGTGTTTATGTCATTAACTGTTTACTGATTTTTGTGGGACTCCCTTTTTACTTGTCCTTTCACATCTGTTGGGCAAGTTCTCTCCAACCAGCTTGCGAGCGTTAGTCTGAGCAGAACAAGCGAAGCAATTCCCAAGCCAACACACTGAAAGCTGTCTTTTGTCTTCTTTCTCCTCAAGGCTGTCAGTAGTAATTGATTGGCTTCCAGCAGACAGCATGAGATGTTATGAAATGTAATTGCCATCTTTTCATAACATTAGTAAAATTGAATTAGTGTGAAAAGTTCTAATTTGCAATTTGCTGAAATTTGGAGGTATGATCAGGCAATGTAGATCATGCCTAGAGGAATCTGCTATGGGAATGTCTACGAGATGTCTTTAAAATGCTAATCACAAGATATCTTTTAAAATGCTAGGAGATGTCTTTAGGGGGCAACGATCATGTGGCAGACTTGTAAACCTTAAGTGATGGCTAAAGGCCTGTCTGACTATGGTGGTGGTGAGTTTTTTGTTTAGAAAAAAATGGAAGAGACCTTCACATATATATATATATATATATATATATATATATATATGAAGTCTCTATCTTCTCTGCCTAAAGCAGTTTGTAGTTGTGTAGTTGGACAAAGAGCTTTTTGATAGTTCTTGATCATTAGTTGTACAAGAAGACACAGGTTATGACTGCCACCAAAGCTGCAGCCAGCTGCTTATTCTTCCTTTGTTTTCTCAGTTATTTTTACTTGTCTGTGAGGTAAGTGGATCAAGTATTTATTATTTGGTTATTAGTGCAGTCACATGTGTGTTTGCAGAGTGGGTACCTCAGTAGAGCTGTATGCCTTTCTGCATAGAACTTATATTCACAGAGTCACAGAGCCCACTTCGAAACATTTGTCTTTAATTAATTTTATTTTCTTTTCCTCTGACGGGACATGGGGATCAGTGAATGAAACCGCCAAAATACTAAAGAACAGGTACCCATGTAATTCTTTGTTCTTGGTTGCTCTGATTTCTGTTTTTGCAATATATTTTTCAGTCATTTAGAATGCATTCAAGCTATAGGTGGCTTAGGATACACATATACAGCAAATTATCATTCTGCTGGTTTATATTGGAAGTTTTGTGACCTGTTAGATATCTTGATTTGTTAAAGGAAAATAAAACAGCTTAAAATTGGGCTGAAAGGTACAAGAAGTAATGCTGCTTCATTTCTCTTATTTGTGAAGCAATGAACTGTAGAGTACCCCTAATGATAGCTTGCATTAATTTTATAAACCTTGAAAATCTTGCTGAATAGCTTAATATTTTAGTACTTTTTCCTTCTCAATTTCTCATTGGCCTTTTGCTTTCTGCTGGAAGCACTGCATTTGTTCTATTAGTGTAAATAACTAATTACAAACAGTGCTAAAATTAAATACTACCACTGATAAAGCGCTTTTGGAAACTTCATCACACTCAGCAAAGAAAAAAAAATTAATTCAAATTAAAGTATATTGATTGTGAATGTCAGTAGGTTTATTAACGCAAAACGCATTTTTGTGCTGCTTGTTAAATAGCTCCAATTCTGTTAGACATTACTGTGCTTCCTAAAACTGACGTTTTCTGCTTCTTGCCTTCTACTTACACATGGACAGTCGAATTTATCTTCAAAATCTACCCCAGGGATTTGAAAGAAAAAAAATGTAGTGCCTTTTCTTATAGATGGGTCTTTAACTAAAGGTTAACCTGTATAGGAGTTGAAACACCAGTGATTTTGAGTTGTTTGTTGGTGGTGATCTCTAGCCTTTTGTAAGCAGAGCTTTATTTTGCAAAGGCGTAGGGGACATGGTGTAGAGGAGATGCAGCCTAATGCCTGATATCGCTGAAGAACAGAATACTAAAAAGCGAATAATAAGCATTAAGAGAATAACATGGAGCACAGCAAATCCCTCCTATTTGGTTCCGCTTAAGAAATGGAAAAACAGTGGTGGCCCATTTCAATCTGTAACTCATTGTCAGCATCAGTTGATGCTGCTTCAATATTTGCTTATTTCTAAGCAGAATACATGCATCATATAAGTCATGTGAACACTGCACTTAATGATTGGCCATCCTTCTATATTTTGCTATTTTGGAGGAAATCCATCCTAGGAACAGACGGTGGGTACAAGATCAGGAAAAAAAAAAAAAAACAATGAACTTTTCAGATTAAAACCTAAATGGGACCTGGGTATTTTGGACCTCTTCCAGGAATGAATTTTACCTTTTTCTGCATGAATTTCTGATTCTCCTTTGAGAGAGAAGTGTTCTGTTACAGATGTGACAAGAATACTGACACAGATGTAACGTCTTTTATAGTCTTTACACCTTCGTGAAATTACTTAGGGGAAAGAAGGGGAGGGAAAAAAAGAACTGTAAGTAGATATAAGTAGATTAGTGCTTCATAATATCTGTTTGTAACTAATATCCTCAAAATCATTTTCCCGTCCCTTTTGCTGTGTTGTTTCAATATCAATGTGTTCCTGAGAGGGACATTACAAAAAAGGAAGGAACAAATAATTAGATTTTTTTTCATTTCCATCTTATGCAAAACTGTAATCAATATTAGAGCACTGAAGTCTTTTCGTCTTCCTGACTTTATTACACACAAAGGCTGCATATTGCATCCTCATATATTTGCTACTAACAGTCATCATAGACATGATGATTTGATTAAAATATAGATAATATCCTGTTTCAAATCTTCAAAAGTAAATGTATTCAACAATACTGACTTTATAAACCTAAAATTATATAGCTTTTTAAATATATATATAGATATTTAGCACTGAACAGTCAGCATTTATGTTTATAAATTCATTTACCTTATTTAGCTAATGTGGCAATTTTTACAGAATTTTGCTTTTACACAGCAAGTTTTAACACATATAGCAATTTTCTGCATACTTCATGCATGACAGTTTTTCAAGGGAAGCATAGAGAGTTCAACAACACAATTCCTATATACATATACACAAGTGTACGTACAAGTACACAGACTATGTGATGTTTGTTTTGACAGACACAGAAATTGTGTGTTGGGTATGAGGGATACTGGTTGGCTAAAGAATAAATATTTCAGCTGTGTGAAAAGAAAAGAAGATCCATAGGCACTTTTCCAGGGATATTAAAATGATCGAGTGTTAGAATGGTGTAAGCAAATATGTATTGCAATATGGGAATTATTAGAGGCATATGGCAAAGCTGATGACTGCCTTATTCCAAGAGTTGTAAACTGATACCAATTTAGGTCAATTGCAGAAATTCCCCAGAACTTAGACCAAAACATTAGCCTCATCAGCCCTCCTCCAGCAATATTCTGTACATAGGTCAAATGTAATGTTTAAAAAAGGCTAAAAAAAATCTTGCACTTCCTAAAGTACCTTTTAGTGGCACAGATGCAAAGGATGTACTTTGTCAGGAAAAATAACTGAAAAGAGGACAGTTATTTTGTAACTTCCTTATATCCTATAGCTTCACAGTGTGATTAGCTGCTATAAATATGCTTCAGCTGGAGAGGTGTTCACTTGGCTGGTAACACTTTAAATTAATCAGTGTGAACCTCACAGTCACCTAAAACTCATTTTTGTGACTGTAAAATGCCATCTTCATCTTCCCCTAGCACAACATATGTACATGCTCTTCTCCTCAATATCTGTGTAATAGCTCTGAAGTGCTCTCCAGGGAGCGCACTTGTCATGAGATAATTACTGCCCTGTACTATATGCTCTTCATGCTTTAGAGTATCCCAGGAGAATAATCATCATATTACAGTGTCATCTCCATTGTGATTTAATATCTTCTTACATTGATTGACAGTCAAAGCAGTCAAAATTAAATTAATTTACCTTGTACTGGTAGTTCTCTAGCACAGTTTAGCACTGTATAATATTGCCTAGAGTAGTAGAGTTACCTTTCTTCCTGACCTCAGCTCCTCACACTTAAAGAGCTACAAAATATGTGACGTCTGGCATCCCTCATCCTTCTCAAGCTCTTCTTAAGATCAGCCATAACATCTCGCTGATTGTTCCCTCCCTAAAGATACACAAAGCGTTTCTGCTGTTACAGGCTTCAGATCTTTGCATACAGAGTGTCTGGCATTGAAATGGGTCAGATATGGGTCTTGTTAAGGTTAGATCTCCACTGCTGGTGTGGAGCTGGAGCATGGTAGCTCTTCTCCTCCTTCCCTGTGGCACTTAGCTGCTGGAAGAGCCCCATCTGCTCAGGGGACACAGTCTGCATCGTTTCTGAGCATCATCTGGTTTATGTCAGGAAGAAGACTGTTTCAAGGGCAGTTGTATTTTAAAAGGCAAAGGGGAAAGGGATCAGAGACAGCTTGGAAAACTTAGAGAAAAAATGCAAGTATTTGCAAATCCAAGTGGTACACATGTCTAATTGCCAAATGTAGGGTGAATGCAACTTTAAGATAGGAGGCTGATTTTATGAATTTTGTGATTGCATGCTCTTTTGAAATATATACATACATTTTCACAAAAAGAAAAGCCTTGATTTTATACTGCCTATGTAAAGCAGCAAGGAAGCATAAGGAAAGAAGGCTACAAGTTGCTCAAATAATTGCATGATTTATTATGAGAGATAAAATAAAAGTATATGAGATTTTTGATTTCCTTTTTCCAAAAGAAAGAACACGGTGAGAGAACAATATATTGATGATTCGTGATACAATTTATGATTTGCTCTTTAGATATTTATGAAACCATTATCTTTATTTCCCTTTTTTTCTTCTCATATAAATTGATTTGTGGGAAAATTAATAAAAAAAATTACATACACAAAAACTTTGCCCGTAACTGCTGCATACTCAAATTGATAAATGTGAACCATACTCAGTGTGATATTTAGCAGAAATGAAAATATGACGGTACTAAAGTTAAATCTCTTTTTTTCTCTTCATTGCCTCTTCTATTACATGAAAGGAAATCTGAATATTATACATTGTGACAATGGACTCTAACATAGTGAAATAGCATTTAGTGTTATTAAAATGTGAGTTATTCTTGTAATTGCAATTTTTTCAGCACTAAAACAGTGATTGATGTACATAATATTTGGCTTATAAGTCGCATAAAATACGGTAAGAGTAAAATTCTTAAAGCAATTAAGTGTCTTCTGTTAACATTAAAATTACAGCCAGAGAATATTTATTATGTTAACGAATGTATTTGTTGCATATATAATTGAGATAAAAGTGGAAACTAATGCAAACTGAATCAAAACGTATTTTTATATATAATATGTCTGTAATAACATTTCTGTTTGGTTGGACAGATAGATGACTACAAACTTAATCAATGTTGCCTTGAAGCAGAAGTCGAAATATTCCACTTGCAGACAAGTCAGTACAGGCAGGAATCTTTAAAACCAGAGAAGAGGCAATCCAGTGCTTCTTAACAATGGAGAAATAATGTCTGGAGCCCATGCTTTACCACACTGCTTTATTTTGTGCTGTAACCATCGAGGTTTCTTCATTTTCCATGGAGAAAGTAAGAATAAGCTCTTTTCCCTACCTCATAGGTATGTTGATCTTCATATGATGG
>JAUBOD010001020.1:419746-431702 GCA_032353885.1 Nothura maculosa
TATTATGTGCCAAATATTTCTCTAATCCAAAGTTAAATGTTGCTGTTTCAAGGCAGTAACTTGGAACAAAAATTCTGTGTGAAAAAATCGAAAGAGAATAAAAGACTATGAATAACTTTTAAATGTTTTACCTGCTTGAAGCTATTCAGATTAAGCTGTTGCTTTGTGAACTTGTTTCTACACAAAGGATGAGTCTTCTTTGTGTATATGCACATTTGTTTGGTCCAGCTATATAGTAATAGTGACACTGAAGCCCTACCGTGGTTTTCTGTGGGCCTCCAAATAATGTATCTGATGTAGTGTTTAACATTTGCATTGACTTTGCCAGAAGGAGAAACAGAAACAAAGGGAAGGAAGGATGCTGTTTCTTTGGATTTCTAGGGCTTTGTGAAGTGAAGCAACTCCGGCAAAAGGAGTTTTGCTCTGGCTTGGTCAGGTCAAACCCTGCACACCAAACTGCTGCGTGTAATTCTGTTACATGGCATCAGAAGTAGGAAAACAGGCTTTTACTTCCAATTATTTATCTGCATCTTTGCTTTCCAAAGGTTTGTAAAATACGTGCAATATGCATGCCTGAGCATCCAGCTGTTAGTTTTGGCACCCCTCCAGTATCAGAGGTTATAGCATCCCAGGGTTACAAATTAACACCATCATACCAGGTAAGTGTTTTTTTTCATTCCAAGCTTCTGTTAAGTGGAGCACAGCAAAAAGTTGCATGTATTTGTTCTCTTCTGGATGACAGGATTGACCTTCAACCAAATATTTAAGAATATATGCAGAGACTGATGTGCTCCAAGCTGCATGATTCAATGGGAAGGGAGCATACCGCTGTAGGAGGTCATCAAGAAGTAAGATAAAACAGCGCTCTGAAAGGAACAACAGCAGGACATCACTTAAAATATTATCCAAGAAAGAAAATGGTTTTCTTAAAGGGCAGCACTCTCCCTTGCAGAGGTAAAATATCTGCATTGCAACACTTCTAGAACATACATGATTTTTCAGTGGAGTATCATGGCAACCAGATAGAATGCCACACACAAAATAAATTTTTATAATCTATTTATGTCTGTTAGAAATTTTCTGAATCCTTGTTTGCCACAATATAAGACTTGCACTGTTTAAAAAGAAAGAAAAATGCTTAGCATCCTCACGCATTAAAGAATATTTCTGGAAATATTTCTGTGCAGATGAAGTATTAGAAAAAGTTGGATATTTTTTGCCACCAACTTTTATAGTTTCAGTAGGTGGAAACATGTTAAAACTTATATAATAGTTATAAATATTTTTTGTATTATTAACTGAGCAGATGTGATGAGGGCGCAATACAGAAAATATTTCTTTGCAGCTTTATGTTTTTTTTCTTCATAATGTATTTCCTAAGGGAGAATTTGAAATCTTACATGTAAAGATGAAAAGCAGTATTTTTAAAGACAGACACAAGGCCAATATTCTTCCAGGTGTTATAGTAGCTCAGTAATGGATTTGATAAGTTCCAGCTGATCTTCATAGACTCCTCAAGTCCCACTTGAGCTATTAACTAATGTTACCTCATAGCAAGCAACACCTGATACTTGGTTTTCTTTTGTGCATTTTAGTGCAGTTATATATAACTTCAGACACCTGCAGTCTCTCCATGTTGCATTGGACTCTCTTTTCTGCTTTAAAGCTATATAATATTGCAGTAGTTGCTTGAGAAGAATACTGAAATTTTAAATAAAGACATGAGAAGAGAGGAGAGAGGTGTCACTGAAAGCATCATACAGTGCCTCTTTGTCATCAGGAAGATATTTCTTTTCTGTTAATGGCTCCATGTAGTTTTAAATAGATCAATCTCTATTAAACTTCTAAAAGACTGGAGAGATTATAGCATGATCTGTTTGATTACATTTTATTATTTTTGGTAAACCAGGATATAGTGCTCTCATATGTATGTGAATACCCAAGAGTGCTTGTACACGAACCCATACATAAGTGAAAACAAATTATCATAGATTTTTAAAGGTAGATTATGGCATGAATGTAAGTACATGGAATCTCTCATTTAAAAACATATGTAACTCATATACAAACATACTGTAATGTAATAATGCATTATGTTTTAAGTAGGTTTGAATGTCCTTTGATTATAATGCTCAAATATGGAACATTAAAGGCTTTCAGGAGGCAGAGGAATGTCAGAACAAATACAGGTTGAGAATAACAGTTACACAGAACTAGACTTCTGAATAAGTAACAGTCAAGCGTGGCACCTGCAAATGTCAACACAAATAATGATTATCATGTGCAGGTTCACAGCTGAATGATATTGTAGCATAACCATGCCATGAACCCCATACCTTGGCTGAATGCTATAAAATCCATCTTTCCTTAAAACTTACCCATTTTGTCTGCACAATTTTAGTTTTCAATCTTTAATGGAGTAGAATAAATGCAAATTCAAATGGTGTGCATAGCAGATGGCTTATTTAAAATAAAAAGCTTCTCCCTTTTAAAAGGCGTAGCTATGGGTTTGTTTATTAAAAGCATTAATTGAATTATTTTCAGGTAATGGACAAACATAGCTTCAAATTTTATTTAAAATTATAGGATATGAGCAGTTAATTGTTCTGGACATAATTTGATTAACTTAATGTCCTCTTCTGTCAGAGCCCTACAGCATTAAATATGCAACAATAGAGATTACATTAGAGTGAACCTACTGATCAGAACAATAATCCGTCTAACGCTGTATCCCATCTCTGACAGCGGCCATTTAGAAAGCAAAAATAAAGAGATGGTCACTTAATATTTTTTCTAAGTTTTAAAAATCAATACTTCATGGATTACTATGTTATATTCTCTCCCATTGTACACAGTAGCCTTTGATGGGTCTACTTTCATTTATTTGTTTAATTCTGGCTGCAGCTAAATCCAATGAATGACCAAGTTATGTAATTTTGTACTTCTTATTCCCATTTATTTGCTGTAAGCCAGGTGTTTGTAAGTGTGTGCCACTCAGTTAAGGGGTATTCATAGGAAAAAAGTGCATAGATTGTATGAGTCATCCTCTTTGTAAGCTGAACAATATCCTTTTAGACAGAAGCCCTCTTTGTTGAGCTTCAGCACCTCCTTCTCTTCTAGGATCTCATCTAATGCTTTTTGAAGACATTGTCACTATTCTCTATTACAGTATTTAATAATTTTATTTGTACCTGTTTCAGGACCACCTAGACTTATATAAGAAGCTGGAGTTCCACAAACAGTTTTCCTTTCCTCTAGCAGTAAAGCTGATTTAAATGAAAACTATTATACTTAGTGTGTCGGCAATATCATATTGAATTATTGAGAAAATACCTTCTGATCTGTGTGATTTATTAATATTCATTTTATTGATCTCTTTTTGAAAATGGTATACTAGCATAGCTAAATCAAATTTGACTGCTATGGAAAAAGGCTACAGTATTAATTTTCCTCAAGCTTCTCTGCTATAAACTTCAAAGCGTGGAGTTCAGATTTTCTGCCACGGTCTTTTCCTGGTGTATCGCTTTTTTATCCCTAGAATATCTGTTGACCTTAACATTGTTCATCTTTGCACAGGATTGTGTGGCTATCTGGCACATGCCATGTTTCTGACGATCTTGGGAAAAAAAAATAATACTTGTGGTGTTTTTACTAAGATATTCCTCAAAATATTTTCTATTATCTTGCTTCGTTATTTGTTTTACATTCATATTGTGAGAACTAATGCTTTTTCTGGTCCGTTTTATTTGTAACTACTGTGTCTCTAGCGTATTTTTCCTGTAAGCGGTTCCTTTTTTATTCAATTTTGTTATAAATAAATAGGGCTGATTATTTTCGGGAAGAAGACCTATCTGAAGGTCTTCTTTCAGACATACTATTTGTGTAGTGTTATTTTTATTCTGATTAGCTTGTGTGGGTCTTTAGCTGATTTACATGTTGTATTTTACCCTTTAGCTACTCTTTTTCCCTCTCCCTTTTTACAAGCTTCACATTTCTGTGTACCTTTGGTAACTGAAAATGGGCAATAGAAGTAGAGATAATTAATGCTGCTCTTTGCTTTTGTAAGCATATAGGTCACTGTTACAAAGCCAGTCTGAGCCCTGTTCTTCTTCAGAACTCAATCAGTATGGGTTTTTTTTCTCATTTTGTGAGCTCTGCTTCAAGAATTTGTGTATGATATCAGAAATCTATACTCTCTGTTATCTGGCATTTATCCACCATGGATTCTGTTCTTGTAATGGGTTTATTGACCATTCTTGGAGCAAAATATGCATTAATCAGTTTAATTGAACTTTTCTTCTAACTTGAAAATATATCAAACAAACTTCTAATCTCAATTACTCATACTCAGAATTATTTCAGGAACCTTCATTTCAAAAGGGTCCTGGGAAATGTAGTTCACATACATAGTGAGGAATGAAGGAAGGAAGAAAAGAAGGAAGCATGCAATGTCTTCCTTGAACTGGAGAAGCAGGTATGAAGAGCTGATTAAAGATGAAAGCAAATTTCTCCAGAAGGCAAGTGTAGGGATGGACCACAAAGAAACTCTGGAATTTTTGAAGAATAAAATAAAGTAGCTTGCAGAGAGCAATGAGTGAGCACTCCACTGTCACTGATTACTGAAAACTCTCCTAAGGGCCTCATCCTTGTTTAAAACAAACAAGCAAACAAAACACCATGAGAGCAAAATGCTTCTACATAGAGAGTTAAAAAATGGGATTTTTTTGTGTGTTTTTGTGTAGGCTTTTGCTGTTTAGGTCAGGTGGGTTTTGGAATTTGATGAGACAGCAATGAAGGTTTCAAGAGAAACTGAAGAAATAACTGTTTTCCATTTGAATAAGGTATATCTTTATTGTGCTGAGTCTTTTAAACTCTAGTGAGGTTCTGGGCTGGTACTTTGTGCTACTGTCCTGTCTCTGAAATAGCAAACATACCCATGGCACTTCATGCAAATGACATTGTAAATGAAATGTTGAATTGAAATTCTAGCTACAAATTGCCTACCTGCAAAATCCATAAATGGCTTTTAATGGTCCATAAAAGGAGACGGGCTGTATTATTTTAAAGATGAGCGTATTGCTGCTGTATCTCTCAGTGAGCTCAGCTCTGCAAAAGTCAGTTGAGTTCTACAGTTATATTCTTTCACTCAGGGAAATTTCATAATACCTCAGATGGAATAAGGTCTGCAGAATCTAATCCCTGCAGCCTAAATCTCCATGTACAAATGGACGATGTATAAAAATATGATGTTCCTGTAGCTGGTCAGATAATATATCCTTCATTTCTGGCCTGCTATCCTAGACTGAATAGTTGAAATTCGGGAAATAGTATAACCAAACTAAACAGTTAGGAAATGAGAAATTGCATTATGTCATTGTGTTTTGCTGTGCAGCATAAATATGTGCTTTATGAAAAAAGTAACGTTGACTTTGCGAAAACTCTGCAGAAGTACAGTGATTACTTTCTGGCTTTATATGTTATTATACTTTTACCTTAGGAAACTACTGAGGCTCACTGAAGGCGAGCTGACACCAAAGGTGTTGCATGGTATGCATGCTGTAATCCAATCTACAGGGTACAATCAGATCACCTCCATTTAGTGAAATGATGTCTTGTAAATCTGGAATCAGTTCTTGCAGTTCCTGTATGTACTAGTCAGCCTTTGTCACTGCTGACTACTCAAGTGCTTATGGTGAATTACAGGAAATCACTGCAAGAGGACAAAAAAAGCAATTTCTGTCTTTGGGAACACTGATTATCTGTTAATGTAGAAATGCCAGTATAGGTTCTTTAAAATCCATATCAAAAGAAGCTTTCTGTGTTGCTGATATCTTACAGCATTACAAGCAACAGTCAAAAGAATCGAACTGCGTGGCTGAGATCCCAGTGTGCTGGTAAAGCAGGGTGCTTGGATGCTGGGGGCTCTTCCTAGCCCTGTGGCTCCCACTCATGTTGCAGCAGAGCCCTTGGGCACCCTTGTCCCAGGATAGCACCTCGTTAGCCAGCAGCAGCCCCCCAGCAGCAGCCACAGCTCGGAGCGTTGCTGCCTAGCTGCCCACGGAGGGCACTTGCCTTCAAATTCCGCCTAAGAGACACGATTGCTAATTGGATTTGTGGAAGAGCAAAACCCTGGCAAATTGAAGGCAGCAAACGGTCCCGAGTGACTTGCTGCAAAGCAGAATAAATGAATTCCTGTTTTTAATGAATGAGACTCTGTTAATTTCCTGAACTTGCAGAAGCAGGATACTTTTCTATTTTAAGAGTGAAGTTACCTTCTTTGAAAACACTTGTTAGCGGAATCATTAATAACAAAGTAGATTCATAGGCAAAATTTGCTTGTGTCAGTTCTTGGTTCAAAAGTTGACATTTGAACAGAGCTGTAGATTTCAGGAGACATTATTGCCTTAATAATTGTTTCAGAGTTTGCAAGAGACCAGAATTTGGAAAACAGTAGTAAGGTGGTAGTTTTCTATGTTTATTTTAACATTTTTGACACACAATTATGAGGAATTGAGAAGAAATATTTCTCATACATCACAGTGTACTTTGCTGTCTAGTGAAATAATTTCCTAATCACGTAGGTTGAAGACTGAGCAAGTTGGATATAGCCAAAGTTTATGTATATCATTTTGTTTCCAATGAACGTCTTACAAGAAATTATTGTAGCAAAACCTGACTGTAGTAGAAGAATTTAAACAGGTGAAAAACTGGGACAGATAGGTCTATTCTGGGTTTTGACATAGCAAAAGATTAGCAAATCCAAAATATCTTGACCTACTTTGTGGGATCAGAGTAAGGCAAAGATTCTCAATAACTCTTGAAATAGCAACATCCCTAAAATGTAAAAATACATAAGAAATGAGTATATATATATAAAATAATATATATATATATTCTTATATATATGTAAGAAATGAGCTATAATTTTAGGTAAAAAAGGATGATTTCCCTTAGAATCAGCATGCTGTGCTTTTATTCATTCAGCATGCATTCATTCTCCATCATTTTACTTTTTTTTATCCGTGATTTCTGTCAATCTTCAATGAGGAAAAATAAACCAATGGAAAATAAAACAATGCATCATCTGTGAAGAAAAAACGGTTTTGTGCTTTTGGTACTCAGTATCATTCATTTTTTCCTCTTTTACGAACATGGTTTTAAAACTAAGCTAAAGCTTATGTTGTAGATATGACTCCCTAATTTTAGAAACCGCTTATATTTTAATCTTTGGTCACCAAAGTGCCACTGAAGACTGTTATATAAACATCTTTAACCACATCTGCTGAGCCCATTTGGTATTCAGTCCTGCAGAAGGAATGACATAAAGTTACTGGGACTGTTAGTGCAAGTTAAACCTGTAAATTTTTCCTGAACTAGTAGGGAACTGTTCTTAACTATTGCTCACAGCAGAGATAACAAAAGTTAAGCATGATTACTACAGGATTTCTAATAGTCATGGGGAAAAAAAAAGTTCTCTCCTCAGAGGCTGCTTAAGGTTTGTTTTTCCTTTCAAAGTAAGAAAAAGTTTCTGAATGATCTACAGAGCTATGTGCTGTTAGTAGTCCTTTAAAAGGATTACTTGCTGATACTTGCATGAAAAATCTTCAGAAATCAGATTTTCTTTCACAAGATATTTAAGTCCTATGAACACTAAAGCTATTTTGTAGTCTTAATAATTAACATTTGCTTCTACTAGCTAGAAACAAATGCTGGATTTTCTGTGGAAGGAGGTCATCAACAGGGGAATCCCACAGGAATCCCTGTTTGAGCCTGTGCTGTTTTACTTAAATGACCTGGAAAGATTGTTGAATAAATGAGAGGATGAAGTTTGCTGATAAGTGAAAATTACTGAGGTTGGTAAAAAAAAAAAAAATTAAAAATGAACAAATGTGAATAGAGGGGGAAAAAAAAGGCACTGCATGGCACATGGTAAAATGGATGATGGAATTAGTACTAGTTAATGTCAAGTAACAGAAGGAAAATACTTGAACTCTAGCTATGCAGTGATGAGGTCTGACCTGACTTAATATTCAGGTATGAGATTATGACATAGTAGTAGATAAAGCTATCCAAATACAATGAATGAGCTCTAAAAAGCAATATTTTCATATATGATGTTCTGAGAAAAAAAAAAAAAAAGAATGTAAAGAGTGAAGCACCAACCAAAAAAATCTGCCATTCCTGAAAATTAGAATATACCCTTATTTTGAGATAATGATGTAAGTATACAGTGCTCTGGTCCATATTGTCAAGAAGAAGTAGACTAGATCTGTATGATAAAGGGCGACAAGGATGCAACAGGATTTGAGCTTACCTGGGTCTTTGATCTACCACATCAGGGTAGACATCTGATGGACTGGCAAGCTGTCAGCAAGGGGAATGCCTAGGGGAGAGGATCTCCCGTTTGACCCAAATGTCCAATCCACTTCTAGGTCTGTGAGGAACAGAGAAGCTGCTGTGTAAGGGAAGAACGGCCCGCCGTTACTCCAGTCCATCAATTCAGACATCAGAACACAAGTAAGTCCTATTGCTCCTTGTCATTTTCTGTCTCAGTTCTCCTGTAACTCTTCAGTGTCTCATTCAGGCTTTTTTGAAAATTTTCTGTTGTCCTCGAGATAGGCAGTAACAACATGAGAAAGGAAAACAGTCCTTATTAAAGACATAGATTTAATAGCGTAAAGTCATTGATGTGACTTTACCTCTCATTTATCTTTGCAGTTATATTTTCTGGGCTTGTGAACACTGTCCACTCATTAACAATGGAAGCAGTCAAACAATTGCTCCCCAACAGTTAACAACAGACTTAAAAAGATGTTTTATAACAATGTTTATACATAGCTGCAAAAACATTCAGATTTTCCATGTAAATTGGAATTGTCTTTTTTTCTTTCTTCTGAAACTTGTATTCACATAGTTAAGCAGAATAATATTTCATTTGTGATGTAGAAATAATTTTGAGGTCTGCAAAGGTCAAACAGCTCATGGTCTGTACTACTTTTACAGATTAATTGGCACAAAAATAATCATAGAGCTTGGAAATTCACAACAGGAAAATCCGTAGACCATGAAGAATCTGCCTGTGGGAAAGAACTAGGGACAAAAAAGAAATACATTTCTTGTCCTCAGCCTTTTGTGCATCTCTTATACATGAAAGAGGGACAGAAAGCATTTCTCAGAATTTAGAAGCTATATGTCATCTAAACTATTAGAGCAATCAGGAAAAAAACATAATGAAAATCCCTAGGGCAAGAGTGGACAGTCAAAGGAACTAAGTTACTGAGGACCAGCAAGGCAGTAAGTGGAAATTGCTAGTGAAGTCCCTTTACCTCTTTCCGTTGTGAAATGCCCTGGTTTAATCTAGCTTTAGTTTAAAAAAATCCCTGTTTTAGTTTTAAAAATTCTCTGTTTGTATTATCTTCTCAGTCTGAAGCTGATGGGAGAAATACATACGTATTTGCAAACAAAGAACCATTAGTTTAAGCTATCATGAAGTGTGTATGGGAGAGGAAGAGCTATTAAGGCTTTTGAGTGCTAGTACCTGTACAATTCTAGACACTGCTCTTACAGGACTGAATAGCTACGGGATTGGGAGCAGCCACGTACTTGCCAGGTTTCTAGACCTGTCTCATCCTTATTGCTATGCTCCTGAAAATGCAAGAACAGAGCATTAGCAGTTGATGGAAGCCAGTCCTTAACATGGCCTTCTTGACAATGATCAGCAAACTTTATGGATTGTCCACCAGAGAGAGCAGCTCTAGGGATAATACAGCACTGATTTTATTGCGAATTTTGGCTAAAAGAGCTAATTCTTCCTTCACCTTCAGGAATAGGTGAAATATAGGTGGAATATTCAGGAAAGGGATAGGGATGTAAAGCCTGTGCTTTAAAAGCATGAGTACTGAAGTGGAAGATCAATCTTAATGCATGCAGTATGCCTTTTATAACCATGTGTCATGCTTTTACCCTTTTTATAAACAGATTTAAATCCTAGGGTTCATGAGAAAAGCTAATGTGCAAGGCTCTGTGCCAGTCCGAGGGCATAGTTATTAAGATGCAATATTAATGGAAATGACCTCTGTCAGTAAGATGGACTAAGCTTGCTGCTGCAGCCAATCTGGTCTTTACCAGTTTTATATTTTGGATGCTCCCTTAGGCACATCAGTGCACTGGCACATTAAGTTTCAGAATTAAAGTAATGTAAATTCCAGCATTAAAATTATCCCTATAAATAAAGTAAGTAAAAAATTCAAACTTTAAAATTCCTTGAACAAGTGACTTTGGAATACTAAGCACTTTTTTTTTTTTTTTCCAAATGCTAGCATGATCAGAGTGTAAAAGCAGTTTAATTTTCGAGTACTGGGCTAACACAATCTCTTACCTTATTGGAATGGTATTTTTCTTTCTTCTATTTTTACTTCTTTCCCAATACTCAGAAAGGAAAAAAAATCAGGTTATAGATAAATGTTATTATAATTAATTATAATTACATCTTGCTCATAGGAGTAATCCTGTCAGTCCTGAGTATAAGGTCTGTGCCTTATAATTGTGCCCTATAGCCGTGCCTGTTTTCACTAACTATTCCCCAAATCACTGATCTTAACATCAAATTCTGTAGAAGCTTAGGACAAACTGAAGTTTATACATTCTAGTTGTTTGTCTTTCTAATTCTTGCGATGATTTTTCAAAATATCTGTTTCCAAACTGGAATTAGGAATTAGTGGAGGAGTGAGTTTGTTTTGCTTTTTATTCATTGAGTGAAGCCGTGATTAAAGTAGTTTAAGAGAAATTTTCACTTCATAATTAGTGAACTGAGTAGAGGGCGGACAGGAAGTCCCTTTGAAAATATGCCTCTTCCTGTGTTTCAAATGTTCGTCTGTGTAACAGAAAAAGAGCATAGAGAGTAGAGAGAATCTAGATTAACTGTGTAAAACAACACTCTCAAATACAATTGTCTCTCTTTATAGTGCATGAGAAAGGACAAAAACCCAAATACTTAGTGAGGAACACTGTAACAGTATTGCATGGATTTCTTTGCCAGAATACAGAAGAGGTTGCAACTTTACTTTTTTCTAAGGTTATATAAAACAGCAATGCTCCTTAAGTAATTACATGCCTCCATATTTAGAGAAAGTAAATACTTTTTGCAAGCAGCTGCTGAGTCTATTGGGTCATTCTCCATATTCTCCTCCAAAGTCTGGGGTGTATATTTAACAAAGTTCCTTTATGTCAGCCAGACAGTAGTTGGATTAAATGCAGTTTCCTGAGACTAAATTTGGGGCAGATTTGGATGTTGACTTGCTAGTTGCACCTCTCTGAAAAGCCACAGGTAGCTGCAGTGTGGGATGCATTTACAACTTTCTGTGAGCTTCAATCTAAATGATCTGCAGCACGCCTGAGGCTGTGGTGAAAACTAGGGCACATTCAGTGCCTTAGAAGCCAATGAAGGCAAGTTTGCTACCTGCTGAAGTTACTGGCAAAGGGAACGTGCATTCAGCACCTGCTGTATTTCAGCTTTGTGGAGCTTCGTCTGGCTGGCTTACCCCTTAGGCCTGAAGGACAGTTTATCTTTGAATGAAGTCCAAAGGAAAATCAAACAAATGTTTTCAGCCTGTAAGCATTACAAAGAAAATAATCTTATATTTTTCCTAAAGTAGTAAGTAGCCTGCATTTGTGTACATTGTACAGAATTTGATAGACTAGTCGTGTTTAATTCAGAAAGCAGTTCTGCAGCAGTTCTTCAAGAAGGAAGCAGCACTTTGGAGGCATTTTTACACCATGCTTTCTGTGAGTATCCCAGCTCCCGGGAACCTCAGTCAGTTTGGGGTGCCACTGCTGATAACATATCCACTTACAATAGGTGACAGATAAGAAAGGGTTAAAAATATTTGTATTATTGTTGTAATCTCCACTTTAATTCTAAAGTGCCTTTCCTCATTGTGTATAAATTCTTAGTGCA
>JAUBOD010001020.1:434785-449170 GCA_032353885.1 Nothura maculosa
ATTTCTTAGAAGATTTTCAAAATGAAGGTTCATGAAACCCATAAAATTGCACAGCCAGAAGCTGAACTTGCAACAGAACAAGCCTTCTCCCTCATGTCTACTAGTTGATTTGGGCAACAGTCATCCTCATCCTAAAGATGTGTTGAGCAGCTTGAAGTAGGCTGTGACACTCCTGCAGAGATTTACATAGAGTAGTGCCTTGCCATCTGAACTCTGCTTTCTTGAATTCATAAACAAAATCGTAAATGTTGTGGTTTTCTATTGGATCGTTCCACCATGACAAGAAAAGAGGCATTAGGAAGCACGGATTCTCCTTCTGAGAATATCCTAGCCTGACAGGCTGTGAAGGGTGGCATTGAGCTTCACACAGAATCTCAGCTTTATACTTTTTACTTAATGGAAGAGAATACATAACTACTACACAATATCCTAGAATTGTTCTTAATCTGCATAATTATTTTTAGTCATGTTATTTTCATGTATTCTGAGCATTATCGTTTGTAATCCTTATACTAAATGTACTTTGTAAGAAGAGAATAGCTTTAGATTATGGAAATGAATGTAAGGCTTCACTAAAAACTGATGTATGTAGTGCCTTATATATAAAAATATAACCATGAAGAGGAAATAGTATTCCTTGTCTTATGAAGCTAATTTTAGTGATTATTTTAAAAAGGATTCATTTATGCAGTCAAAATCATTATATATAAAAAATCTATATGCCATTGCATTTTCCTCAGAATGTTGAGCTGTATTTTTCACTGCCATAGCAAGGTATTTCTCTAAAATCATAGATACTGGTTGTCCCCAGCACACTTGATTGCAGTCTAAAATCCTTCTGAAATGGCTTGTATGATTTCTTTTCTGCAAAAGGAATTCTTTTGCTGTGGAATGCCTGTAATCTAATCTACAACCAGCAGCAATGCTGCTTAATGACTGGAATTCTGCATAAACCACCAGCTATTTCAGCTAATGAGAGAGATTTTTGAAGCACTTTTTTCAATTGCACATAGGCCTAAGAAATTACTGTTACGTAGGGTATGCCAGAACGAAGTGTTCCTGTAGGAAGCTGGATCCTCTCACAGTTACATAGAAGTTTGTGATCATCTCACAGCAGCAAATGTAAAGCTCATGCTTTTGGCTCCACCGTGGAGCTACCAGGTGTAACTGCAAGTGCAGAGTTGCTACTTATTGTGTAACATGACCCCTACTTATAACTTAAACCTCTTCATATTGCTGTTTGTCATATAACCATGGACACTTGCAAGGCACTCTCAGAATGTTTTGTCCAGAGACAGATAGGAATGGAAGATTTCTAAGCTATCGAGAATAATAATGTTTATGTAAAAGTGAATGCCCTTTGAAGAAATTTAGAAATATGGACAGGATGAAAAAACATCTTTAAATTCTTATTTAAGGAGCTCTTTGTTATCAAATCTCTACTTTTTAACTTTCTGATATGTTTTAACATCTTCATTTTTCCTATTTTTAAACTTTGGATGGTCATAAAACTATGCTTTATTATTGGAACTATCTTGATACTTATCTCAAAGCTGCAGAGTTTTGATCTCAAAACTTATCTCAAAACTGCAGTCTTGATCTGCTTTGGTCAAGCTTTTGGATGTCATTCTCATCTTGAGAAATATTAGATACCATATATTTCATGTTAAATCCCCTGCTGTTTCCACATTAATCTCTGCTTTTCAGTTCTCTTGCCCTTTTCCACAAGAAGGATAAGTCCTTTCCTTGCTTTCCTGCTCAAGGCATTTTGAAATGTAACCAAATAATTCCACATACTGCCCTCCTACATAATACTCATGATGCAGCATTCAATCAAACAGGAACTTAGTTCACATTGTTAGATTCATGGTGTTTTGGACATAAGCTGTCATTGCAACTAAACTACTTACCTAGGTTTAGGGCATGTTGTGTGTGTTGGGAAATTCCTCCATTCTTCTCTCTGATATAGGTCTCTGCATATGGAATAATCAAGGAGAATAGCTAACCAAGCCTGCCTATGGTCACCACATTTTGATAGAGATTCTTACATTCCAAAATACTGGCAACTTACTGCTGAGTCGCTTAACAAATTTCATTTTTCAGGATTAAAGTCTTCTGTGGTTATAATTCCCATGTTAATAAGTAAAATACATGTGTGTAGAGTCTAATTTCACCCTACTTCAGGAGCCATAGTAAGATCTCTAATGCATAATTTTCTGAAACTTACTGGCATGTAAGATTCCACTAAGCATGTTGGCAGACTGTGCAAAATGCCTGACCTTCCAGCCAGGCAGCATGGGACACCTTGCTGGGTCAGGAACTTGTTGGAGGGGTTTGCCCCCAAAGTGTAATTTTCATATATTTGAGTTTATCATGATACATACCAAGAATCTGTAACATTTGTCAACCTCCCATCAGTGTTCTTTCTGCAGTCACACTGACCTAAACAGTGCTCAGACATGTAAATAATACTGGAAATTATCGTCTGCATAGGTTGCTCTCTACAGAAACATTCAAACAAAATCTTTAGACGTCTCATATCTTCCTTTTTCAGACTTTAGCTCTCAGTCAACTGAAGAGGAGATAATGATGTGGTGTGTGACTCGATACCTGGTGTGTGTGACCAACTACAGAGAAGCAGCTCTATTGTTTCCCTTAGAAGGAACCCTGAGCCAATTCCAGCTTGTTTTCAGTGACGTTTCAATCAGGCAGAAACACTATTTCTCTTTCTTTATTTTGCCTGCTTCATCTTCTGTTCTTTTCCTGTAGGAGCTGACTTGTCAAACAAGCTAAGCCATCAGCAGTTTGAATTATAAACATTTTCGAAAGGGTACAGTTTTGGAATTACTAATTCTTTACAACACTAGACAATTGGAAAACTAGGTAAGACACTGTTTCTGATCCTTGAGAGGAATGCACAATTTAGAGAGTTTTGGACTTCTTCCTAGCACTCATTAAGTAAACAGGGAGGAGCGGCATTAATCAAAGCGATTAATCAAAAGCATTCATCAAATCAATCAAGCCACTCAGGCTTGAAAGGACCCCTGGATCTCTCAAGCCAAGATCTCTGCTACTGAAGATAACAACAATGCATTTTCCTAATCATAAACTTATCAAGATGCTTCCAAAACTAATTATGTAGCTTTCTCCCAATAGTTAGGATGATTTTAATTTCTTATTTCAAATTTCATTCCCAATTTTTAGTATCATTTTTTTTCTAGACATTTTTTACATGAGTTCACATGAACTGTACTAAACTCAGCTTTGTTTTTTCTATGCTAGCCCTCAAGGTCATCTAACTCTTCCTATATAACATTCTAATCTTATTTATTGCTGATGGCTTTCAAAATGCTATTAGTCTGCACTAACTTTTCATAGGATCACTAACATAATATTCAGTAACTCTTTTTTTTTCCCCAAGACTAGCCCTGAGCACTTCCCCCTCTACAAGAGAGCAGTCTTCATAGAGTAAAGATAGAAGATTTTTTAAAAGGTCCATCTAGATGATAACCTGGAATAGTGCGTACCCATAAAACATAGAGTATACTTCTCAGTCAAAGGACTGTATGCATTTGATTGTGTACAGTCAGAAATTCAAGAATGTAGCTGAAGAAAAATGAATAAAAACAAAAAAAACCCTCATACTAATAATGAAAGATGCTTCTAAATACAGGTCTATATGCAAACCTCATCTCTTCTCTTTAATAATCATATTTTTATAGGATAGAGGTTTGCTTTTTTCTCTTTGCACAGGACCTCAAGAGATGAGGGGAAATTTTGCAGACTGAAATTTGAATTAGCTTTTACTCGGCATTACACATTGAGTGATATGAGGTCGGCCAAGGATTAGCATAGGTCTGTGCTATTATCACTGAGACTTGGTAAGCCTAGATGAGGTGCTTTCTTTTTCTGAGAATTTATTTCCACATTCTTTTCCACTGATAGAATAAACTTTTTTTACCAAATAGGTTGCTGCAGTCTTTCTGGAGAGCAAGGAGTATAGATGAACCTCTATATCTATGCAATTATGTTCACTAAACCTTCCATGTAAAGCACTCACAGCGTTGAAAGCACTTTTTGTATAAGCTGTTTGTGGACATATCCTACAAAGCATATTTCCTTGCTATGATTTATAGCAAGGATAGCTGTCCAGAAGGTGTTCCAACAAATATGCTTAAGAAGCTTCGCCAAAGCAGGTACATAATTATTTTGTGCTAAAATCTGCTGCCACCCCAACTAAAAAAACAATCTTTTTTGTAAAAAAATCGGTTAAAAAACTGTTTTATCTTTGTTAGTAACAAAATAAATTTGCATTCGTAGAGGTTGTTACAGCAACCTGTCAGCGACTACATTAGAACTGATATAAGCAGACAGGTTGACTCTTGCACAATGGCAGTTCCATCTTCACTCAAAACCAGATATAAGCAGTGCTTAGAAAACTACTTAAACACTATGGGGTTTTCCCTTTTTCATCAATAAAATTTGCACCATTTTTGTGAGATACAAGAGTATGTGTCATTGTTATTCATAGAAACTGTCAGGCTTTTTAGCTCCTTGAAGAAACGTGAAGTGTGAATGACAGATAGGTACTTCTTTCTGGGCAAGGAAGTTCTCTGCTAGCAGCTAGTCATTGTATGAGACCTGAAAGAAAGAAGAGGTGATATTTTAGCTTGTTCTTATACCTAAAATGTACCTTTAAAAAAGTGTATCTCATTGCGGAATAGTCCAAGATGCCCTGATATTTTAACTCCTTCCTATCATGTGTCTGCAGCCTTTTTATTAGATTCTAAAGTTTTGAAAATTGGAAAATACATAAATCAAGCCTTGTATTTTTAGGCCTATTTTTAGTGTTTTAGTAGCTGTATATAATAACAGCTACTCTGATGAATTACCAAAGGTTTGAAATGATTTAAGTCAGGAATGATAACTTGATAATGTGGCTTTTAAGATTTTGTAAGAAACTTGTAAATTGCTGCCCATTGCTGTTCAAATTGTAGTGACTCTTCATCTCAAGAGGAGCTTGTGTGATTTGTTTTCATGTGCCTGTTGTGTGCACTTTGGGTCAGGGACCTGAACCAGTTCAGTATGATACTTAGTTAGGGGCAGAATATATATGCATTGTTGATGGTGATGAGGGTAACAGAGTTAATATTTTCCCTACAGATTTTTGAAGAGTAGATGAAAGAGTAGATATTGCAATACGGCATTCCCAAGTCTTCAGGAAGATTGTACTCTTCCTGCACTCATGACTGACAGCAGGGCTAACTTCTGAGTTTTTAGGAACCATATTTAGCTGTTATATTAGGAAGAACATAACTGAAAAACATAGTTCAACTAAATGTGTGTGTGTTGGCATACAGGGGAACAGGGAAAGGAGGTGGATGGAGGCTGCGATTTCTAATGGCCTAAAGGAAAGAATGAAGATTCACTTTGGATTCAACCAAAGCCCTTCTCTAAATCAAAATGGAACATGTGCTTGAATTTTGTTTAAAAGTTAGGGTTTTTATTTCAGCTTTTAAGGCTTTTTTTATTTTCTCTTTCATGTGCACAATTGTAATTTTTAAGCAATTTCTTTTCCTCCACACCAGTTCCGTGTCTGTTTTGCTTGGTTGACTGGAATCTGTAAGTACAGCACAGTTACTTGCTATCATATATATAAATTTCCAGGTGTTGTATCTGGAAACAGTTCTAAAGAACTTGAGATGTACTGCTTGACAGAGCAGTTCATTTTCATCCCTTTCTAAAGAGCTCTTAACATCACCTATTAAATTTTCCGTTTACTTCAATGCCGAAAGTTTTTGGAAACCCCATTTGGCTCTATTCTTAGGTATTTTTATCCTTGAATATGGAATGTTCCTTCTGATGTTGCACTAATTGATTAAATTATCTCCTTGAAGTGTGGAGTGTCCTCTATATCCTCATTAAAAAAAAAAAAAGTTTCCTTTAAGTAAAGAGGCAAAAATGTATAAACCATGTTTCTTAAGAGGAGACATTACTGTGGTGCAACAAATCTGCTGCAGAATGCTATTTTTTTAAAAAATTGTCAAACCGCAGAGAAAAATTCTCTTCTAATGCATTTAGCCTGATTCACCTGGTGTTTATACCAGTTTGCTATAGCTGAAATGAAGCTGTTCTTCCCACTTTAAGGAAAGTCTTCAAGCCAGATATATGTGTTCCAAAGCTCTAGCTCTGCAGTGAAAGGAGAGGACAGAGTGCTTATTGATTTGTGTTGCAGAAGTGCAGGGTGTTATTGGCTTTGCCCATGTACCTTGCAGTGCTGTCTAAGGACGATCAGCTCTCCAGTTGAAGTACAGCAGCTCCGGTGCCTGGTGCTGTTTCCAGCTATTTGGAGGCAAAGCAATATGCAGTGATCTGGTTATTTCAAATAGTTGGACTTGTGGCTAGCTTAATACCAGAAATTGCCACCCCTCGTAAAGATTCATGAAGGTGGTGAGCATGTGCTCATGAAAATACTGTCTCATTTGCTGAAATTGTCCCTACGCCCAGTTTCTTTATAGCTATTTTCTTGTCTCTTATTCACAGTATGAGGAGAATAACATTTTAAACTACATTTAGTGTCATTCAGATGATTTTAAACTACATTAGCATCATTCAGATTGATGTAACATTTCTTTTTAGAATCTAATAGCCATCAATTCCCTGGTTTCTCACCTTAGTCCAGGAGGTAATTTTGGCATCAATGGTTTTAATTAAAAAAAAAAAGAATGAGGTTTTGATCAAACTGTTTGTAAGTTCCTTCAGAATGGTCAGTGATGTGTGTAGTTTTTATATTTGATCCTTTTATCTTAGGTCTTCTACTACTGCTGAAGCTTTTGTGAGCCTGAATGAAGTTTGAGACTGAAAAGAGAGCTCGTGCTGTCTGAATTTTAATAGTCACACACACAAAAAACCCTTCCAGTTCCTCTTAAAAGCTGTTTTGAAATGTGCAAAATAACTCCCATGCAGGATACTACATAACTGGCCAGTAAAATCAATCTGGCAGTAACTACAGGTTTTGAGTAGCATTCTAGTCCTCTCCATTTTATCTTCAGTTGGTTTATCTCTAGTCTTTCACATTTTTAATTAAAATGTTAAGCATGTTAGCACAGAAACGTGGAAAAAAATTCTCACAAAATAGCTATTAGAAAAATACTTTCTGTGATAAACTAGTTATCTTGATCCTGATTTCTTTCAGCATTTATTTCCTAACTTGAATAAAGTGGAATCAGTATTGCAAATTAGATTCACACAGTTCATTGAAAATCACTGGATTTGGTGAGTATAATGTTACATTAAATGACATTTTCTTGTTAATGATGGAGCAATACATAGTCATTAAAATCCAAGTTATGTAATTGCTGGGTTGCAGTCAGAATATATAAACCAATCACCTTGCCATCAATGGCATCTGTGATGCTTTTCTGCTATTTCTAATGCAATTCAGTGTTTTGCTGTTTTCTAGTAATGTGGTGTTAATGCACTACTCACTTTGTGGCTTTGAATATGTATATACTGGAAAGTTGCATTAGTTGAATTGATGGAATTGGTAGCATCATCACTATAGTCTTCATTTCTCTTAGTCTTCTAATTTGAAGAAGTATTATGTAGCATGTGTTGTTCTAGGTGCACTTCATAGAAATTAATAATCAAACTGTCCTTGAGTCAGAGATGTACTGCACGTTATTAGCATTGTACGCTGGGTAGGGAACCAACATTTTAGTTTGCTCCCTTGTTCGAGCTGCTTTCTTGACCTTTGATGCAGAAGGGTATGTGCTCTTTGGAAACACACACAGTGCTCATAGCATGGTAGAAGGTAAAATCTTTGGCATAGATTGTCTTAGCTAATACAGTTTATATACATTTTATTACTTATAATAGGTTACTTACATTTATAATATAATAAAGATTAATTTTATATCTTTTCACTAGATTAGAGGGCTGCCAGGAATTCTGTACAGTCTTATTCCACCATTCAAAGAGATTTTTCTGGTAAAAAGGAAAACTCTAATCATGGTAATTCTGCTTGTGCCAGTCACAGCTGGCATACATTGCTATTATGATAGCTTGTAGGACTCCTGAAAATAGGGCATGAAGGTGCCCATTAAGTGGATGACAGAATCAAAGAACTGGCCTTGACCTTACAAAATGAGGTGGTTTAGAAACTTACTTCAATGGAAAACTCATTCCACTGCCCAATTTTATAAATCAAACACCGAGGTGCTTTTGTAACTTTAAAGTGTTAGGAAATTGGAAAAAAAAATACATATTTGGGTGGCCTCTTCTCCCAGCTTTAATTGGCTCAGCTTCTGAAGTCCTTCTGAAGTGCCCAAGAGCTGGCATAGTGTTTTTCTGTACACATGACGTGGGGCCAGTCCATGCCAGAGCAAACAGGCCGTGTCCTCACTAAGCCACATGTGGACCTCTGATCATGGTGATGCACCTGCAGCTCAAGAACACAGTTACAAGGGCTTATACTTCTTTTCTGTTCAAAGGGAAATAACATGAGGGATATCTGTCTGTGAGCCAATTGTGACATTTTTATACCAGAAAACAGAGAAGGTTGTCAGGTGTCCTAGAGAATGACAGGAAGGCATGGGGAGGCATTTTAGGCAGTGGGAGAATACTGAAATGTAACAGGAAGCTAAGACCTGGTGCAGTCTCATCTGTTCTGTCTTTTAGTACGAGTATCTAAAAGAAAAGATTCTTAGTGCCTGACTTGGGCCTTCATTTGCAAAGAAATGTTTGGAGCAGCTCACACAGCCCTGGTAGCAGATGAACAATTAAGCAATGTGGGGCCTCCACTTGCCTGTTCCCATTTCCTAAGTTCATTGGCAATGGCTCGAGGAAGAAATCAGAACTAAAGGTGACATCTGCTACCTCTTGAAATACTCTGCACATTTAGGAAAAAAAAAAAGATGAGGCTTTCAATCTTTCTGTTAGGGAAGCTTTGCAGAATTTATTGCTTTATTTCCAATCATATAATGCTGTTTTAGATCCAACCTGGATGAGGCAGTGCGATGGGAGTGCAAAGGCCTTGTATATTATCAGACAAAGGAAGCTCTCCTGGGTGTGAAAAGAGTAATGTTGATCTGATGCCTTAGCAGATTGTTAGAAAGTGTATAGCAAGCTCTCTGAAATCAGCCAGAGAGAAGACCTGAAAGTGGGTTTAATCTTTGAAGAGGCGGAAGGCTTTTGCTAGCTAACACAGAGCCGAGTTTGTAGGGCTAATGTGTTGCTTTTGTTTGTTGAAAAAGATGATCTAAAAGAAGCAAACTTTTTTTCTCATCTAATTTTCTGCAATGCCATGTTCCTGCACCATATTTAGATCCAAATTACTGTGGATTTTTGTGAAGAGAAGAATGAGAGATTATTTTGCCTGACATCAATATTCTGTGATTACTGAATTGAGCTATTTAGGCATATTTGACATTGTACAGATAATCTGTCTCAAAATAAACTTTTTTGATTACCCTCACATTTTAGTGATTTCTTTTGTGCACGAGTGAATCTGCAGCTTGGGAGGTAACTGGCAAGAAGTCTGATCTCTCAGCATTTCTGGTTGCTTTCTTGAGCTTGTAGTGGCACAGCAGCCATCCATCATGCAGCATGTCGGACGGAATAAAGATTTGAACGTGGAAATAATCCGTGGCTTTAGCATTGCTCATTTAACTTCCATAGGGCTTCTGCTGGAGCAACAGTTGTTCTTGGAAATTTGCACCCAACTTTGGAATGCTGAAACAGGACTGACATTATTTTAAAAATACCTCCCTTTTTTTTTTTTTTTGAGGGGGAGGTGATCCTCTCCCCAAATATCCACTCGATATCATTTGTTTTCGCTGTTACTATTTTCACTGTCACTGAACTTCTTATCTATCTTATTTATCTTTTATTTTATCTCTAGCCTTTATCTGTGCTATAGTTGAAAAATGTCTTCAGAATGAAGAGTTATTCAGCTTTATAATAATTAAGATATTAATATCTCTATAATATATATGGTATATATTATATTACTATATACTATCTACTGTTATATCTACTATATAATATATATTAAGATATTAATATATCTACTTCCCTGGAAAATTTTATTGGCCCCATGCAATATTGCTAACACCCAATCACTGAAAAAAAACAGAAGTCAGTATTTAAAAATCTTGAAACTTCTCTTTTTTTTTCCCTCAGGATTGTATTGCTGTGTTTCCTGTGTAACCTACGAGGGCTCTTAGCTTTCCTTTTCATTTAACTCATTTAACTCTGAGAGCAAGAGTTTGATTCTAAGGAAAAAACAGTAAGATTCACAAAAGTATTCCCGTAGATAGCAACAGTACAAATATGTGGTGATGATTTTGAAACTTGGTGACAGAAGTGGAGACAGAGGAGACAAAATGGCTTAGAAGGTCAAAAGAAATGCTACTATATGTATTGTTATTTATAGCCAGAATCTACATGTAAAGGACACTTGAGTTTTTGAGGTAAATATGTTAAAATGTTTCACTGCAGGATACCCTGAAATATATTTTCTGTGGGATCTTGGAGGAGCTTAGATTTTGAGCTTTTTAAGAAGATCCTTACTATCATGTAGAAATCCTATTTTAGCAATATGATAGCAATATCATATACTGGACTATTCAGTAATGTAATGGAATATTTCACCATGTTCTTTTTTATTTGGGTTCCTTTGTTACTAGCATCACACCTTTTCTTTAAGGTGTTGATCCATTTGAAGACAAGTGATACAGAGAGAAGGTGTGATGTGCTGTGAGATGCCAGAGGGTCCAAGGATGAAAAACAACCATGATAAGAACATGTCCCTCCCCTAAGTATTCAAACACTGACTGTTAGCAACTGTTTTTCAGTTCTGGATTATATTGGTAGAGGACCCTCTCTGCCCGTATCCCCTTTGAAAGTGTTTCTTGAAAGTGAACTGCATTTTGTCTCTAGCTAAGCAGACTGAAACAGAGCACGGAAACAGACCTGGTCATTTCACATCCTAATGTACTTGGTGCTAAATACTGTAATCAATGAAAACTCTCCTTCCATTACCTTTATTTATCCTTTTATATATCAGTATTGCAGGCTGTTAATCATCATTTCACTAGATTCATTCTTTGTAGAGAGTGCATGAACCTCTGCTGCTTTGTAACAGCAAGCATGAACTGGAGCACTTTATCTTTCGTGTGACTGCAAAATTTGACTCCTGCAATAGTTTATGGACTGGAGAGTGGCTTTTTATATAAAGACTTATTGATTAGTCAGGAGCCAGAGTGTCTTTTGAATAATTCTATATGCAAAGCTTTGATGTTTAAAAATTTACCATGCAGGCTGTCTGAGTCGAGCTCCTAGGTTTCAAATGCTTGGTTGAACAGCTGCTTGCTCTGGCTCGCTACATAGCTCTCATCCCTGCTAGAGTGTTTCACACTCAGGTCTGATTTTTTTTTCTTTGTCCTAAGTTGTCCCAGAAGCCTTTGTGGAATTTGGGACTTCGATGGAGGAGACATGAAAATATGTCCTGAATACATTTAATTATGATGCCAAGCTGTGCCTCGTTTCATAATCCACCTCTTTCATTCTTTTTCATATGTGGCTTGAGATTTCAGATAGCAAATAGTTCAAGGGCTGACGTTATTCCCACAGAAGAAACTGGATATTCTGCAGCTTTCCTACTGGTTCCTCTAGGGCAAGCAAATATCATTATTGCCCCTTGTCTTGATATTTGGTACAAGCTTCTGAAACTTTTTTTTCCTTTAAGCAAGCTTAGTTTCTTAAAATTCAGCAATTCTTATTAGGACTCAGTGGCTTATGATTGTATGAAAAACGTGACTATACTCTTTACAAATCAGTCTTGAATTTGCCCCATGTGAACTATGGCACTTTCTACAAAATTATTCTCATGATTCAGGCAACTAAACTGAACTTCATCTCCTGAGAGTGATTGCAAACTTCTACCTCCAGAGAGGGACTGAACCAGCACACGGAGGAATTCCAGAATATGTCTCCCAAATCGGTCCTGCCAGCAGTGCTGCTTTTCCATACAGTCATTGCATGAGCTCGTAACAGTCATTTCTATACTTAGAATGCTGGGTCAAGCTCTTGCACATCTGTCATGGAGTGGAAGGACTTCCAGACTGAATCCCTTCAGACAAAAAGGCAGATGAATCGAGATCTTTACCTACTGGGTGAGTTGCCTTACCTTGGCTGACTAGTTAAAAAAAATAAGTGAAAGAAATTGCTGGCAAAAAAGATCAATACTCTTTGCCTTAGTGGATACTTCTAATCCTGCGTAAAGTAAGATACCTTTTTACTTCACCTTATGAAGACAAAACTGTGATTTTTAATTGCGATTGAACCAAAGACCTTCTTGGTCATAGCTGCTACAATCAGAAGTACCCCTGCTTGCATTGCCCATTTGTTGATGTCCCACCATGTCCCTATAGCCTAGTAATGTTGAAAAGAAAATAATGAAATATCTCCTTTGTCACTAAGACAACAGAACAAAACCTTGCACATGATATTCTTCTAAGCAAGATTAAGTTATGTGGGTCTTAAAACTATTGGAGGTGAGTGCAAAATTGCTTAGAAACCTACACAGAGAATAAAATCTCAATGGCTCACTGTCAAATGTGGGATGATGCATTCTGCAGAGCTCTCAACGATCTGTCCTGGATCTGAGTCTGCCAAAGTTCTTGCTAACAAATCTGCATTACCGAGTAGAAAGGATGCTTATCCAATTTGAATATGGTAGTGAAAGATAGGTTTAAATCCAAAATGGTCTTGGTAAACTAGATAAATATTCTGGGGAAAAAAAAAATATGACTGAGCAACAGAGAAAAATAGCCAGTTCTGGGAATACACATAGGAACAAGGAATGAGATGGTGCTAGTTCAAAGAAAACAAAGGCCCACCCAGAGCTTCAAGTGTATGACTGGTCTTGGTCCTCTGGTCCTCCTTTACTAAAATAATGCAGTTACAGCTGAAGGATGGAAGCATTGGAAGAGGGGCATGCTATGAAACGTACTCACTTATCCTTTTCCTACAAACACATATCGAGGTTCCAGGTGATGCACCATGTCCAGCCCTGGACACTGCACTTGGAGAAAGACACGAGTTGGTTGCAGGTGCTCCTGATGAAGCCAGTGAGAGCCACCAGCTATAGAGCTGTCCAGGAGTGGTGACAGAAGAGCGTGTGTTAGGTAGGCAAAGCCTCAGGGGGATGCTTGCTTGTAGCATATTATCCACCTTTGGTGGATGATACCTTTGCCCAAAATCACAGCAAAGAAGCTTCAGGTTAAACATCATGGGGAAGTTGGTAGCTGCAGGTCTGAACAGACTGCTGGAGGAGCTGGAGGAGGCTGCAGAGTGGCTCGTGCTGCAGGACGTGGGTCGCACAAGCGCCGTGCGTGCCGAGAGGTGCAAATACTGCCCATGGGGGAGCTGGTGCCGGAGCTGACCTGGGGGGTCCTGCATCCCTGAGGAGCAGGGTGGTGGTGCCTCCCACCCCACCTGCACTGCTGAGAGCTCTTGTGTTCCTCCCACAAGCTTTATCTCCATCTACTTTCCTAAAAATAACCCCCAAGTGCCTGCTTTACGAGCCTAGGCGTGTGTAGGAAATGCTTTCTGCACAAGACAGTTGTACAGAGAGATGAGCCCAGTATCGCCTTCCCGAGAAGGAAGGCACCTCTGCTCTGCACTGTGTTGTAGATCCGTGCTCTCGCACACTGCATCTTGTGGATGCGTTTGTGCAGCGCGGCGCGCTCCCCACCGCCGGGGCCGTGGAGTTGAAAGGGCGCTGGGTCCCAGCTTAACCCCAGCATCCCCGCTCCGCGCGCCGAGGAGCTGGAGAGCGAGGGAAGGCGCAGCGCGGGCAGCAGGGCGCAGCCGGAGGCGACGGGGCCGCGGGAAGGGAAGCGACAGGGAGGGATGGGAATGAGTGGGAAGGGCTGGGAAGGGAGGAGGGCGCTGGGCGCCTCCCGCGCGGCTCGTGCCCCGCTCCGCTCCGCGCCGCGCGGGAGGCGCGATGAGCTCACGGCGCCGCCCCCGCCCGCCCGCGCGGGCCGCGCTGCGCTGCGCTGTGAGCGGGGCAGCGCTGCCAGCAGATAACATCGCGGCCGCGCCGCCGCGGGGACGTTTATAAGCGCGGCCCGCCCCACGTGCTCGCCCCGCCGCGCGGCGCCGCGGAGCGACGCGACGTGACGTGGGGGCGCGGAGCGGAGCGGGGGCTCCCGCCGCGGCGCTGCCCCCGGCCGGGCGCCGCGCGAGGGGGCGGGGGCGGCGGGGACGGAAGGCACCGCGCTCCTGCCAGCCCCGGGGCTTTTCCTATGCCTCCTTTCTCCCTTTTTTTCCTTTTTTTTTTTTTTTTTTTTAGGGTTTAATGTGCTTACACTTAGT
>JAUBOD010001020.1:450574-463818 GCA_032353885.1 Nothura maculosa
GGATGTGCATGCTTGCTCCATAAGAACAGTTTCTCGCTTTTTAGAGACATATGGCTCAAGAGAAGATAAAACTTCTTGTGTTCCAGACTGCACCCAACGTGGAGCATGGCTGGCTAGCAATCAAAGGGAAACGAGGAGAGGCAAACGCTCCAGAGCAAGTGATGGGAGAAAAGACTCCCAGCCTCAGGGATCAGCAGCTGAACATCCATCCACTAGGCGCTAGTGAGACTTGCTAGTGAGGTGTCAGCAAGCCTAAACTCCAAGCTTTGCTGATAGGGGCGTTTTGCTAGTTTCCTTTCTACCTGTTTTTGGTTTCTTTTTTCCCTCTCTCTCCTTCCCAGCTGACTCTAATCTGTTTCCAATAGCACTGTGAGAGTTAAAGTCCTAATGGAAATGTCCTGCTCAGTGAGAGTAGCCAGTCAAAGTCAGAACGAGTCATGTATCTATGACACCTGTGTCTTGTGCTATGTGTGTTGTAGCCCAAAGTGCATGCAAGAAATAAGAGTTAAAATGCAAGTTTTTAGTGTCATAGTTCAACTGTTCGGTGTTTTAAAAAAAAATAAAGTGATGAGATGTATATTTCTTTGAAATTGCACTAGAAATGAGATAATACTAGAGAATTTTATGCTAGGAATTACAAAATAACTTCCTTCTCCGTTAAGTTAGCAGGAGGTAAATGACTGTATGTAGCGTGGAAATTCTTTGCCTTTCAAATGCTACATTACCCAACAATTAGTGTGACTTGACGCAGATCTAAAGGTCAAGCCTACTTGAGAAGAGCTGACCCAAGCCTGTTGGAGTGGAAGCTGTCTCTGGGTAGGTCCGTAGGTGGGTCTGTGGAGCTGGAACGTGACAGACAGCCAAGGTTGTCACACGCCATGGTCATGACCATAAGTGAGCCATGAACGGAATAGGAGCTACCGGCTGCATTGTTTTGCTCTTGTGGGCAACACATGTCCAGTGACATCCTGACATAGGCATTAATGCACATTAACATGCTGCTCACTTTTAATTAATAGCGCTCAGGCTGGCGTTGTCCATGGGCAGCCACCTTTGGGAAGGTGGCCCGGTGAAGTGCTGGTGCTTTTGACCCATAGGAAAGGAACCTTTCAAACGCATTGCTGAAGCAGATGCCCCCAGACCTGCCTGCTGAAGGGCAGGTTGTTGGCCGCTCCAACCACCTGAAGGGATCCAGCAACAACTGTGTGGCCTGAGTGCTCCGTGTGTGGAACCACATCCTCTGGGGGTCGTGCCAGTCCCGGAGCCGGCGCTCGGCGACGTTTCCCAGAGAGTCTGGCAGAGCAAAACGAGTTGAGGTTTCTTTCTTTGAAATAGCACCTCGATGAGTTACGTCAGGGTAGGTTTTGTCATCGCCCAAGTTCTGCCTGTCAGTTTCTGAGCACAGAAGCTCTTCCTTTCTTCCTTAGGTTAAAAGATGGGAAGATACTTTTGGCCGTGCTGATTTCAGAGAGCTTTAATGGTTTTGGTCATTGTACATTAAGTCTATATGCGTTATTAACCTCTGTTTTATATGAGCTAACTTTTCTTAGCTAACACATTGTTCCAAGGTGGTTACCTGAGTCCTAAGAACTCGATGTTTTTATTTTGCAGATTCTTGTTTACTTTGGGTTTATCACAGCATTTAAACTGTGCTCTCAATGGGGAAGTTGTAGAGATTGAGATTTTGAGTTATATGTAGCAACAAACTCTTCAAAATATGATTTAACAGTAAAGCAGCAGGTGTGAAATACTGTGAGTCTGTGCGTGTGTGAGGGGGAAAAAAAAGCTCATTTCTGTTTTAATTTTTGCAAAATTATCTTCCTAGACACAGTATTGAAATAAACTGAATAGATTTTTTACTCTTCCCTCCTCCCTCCTTGCCTTGTACTTGTCAGCAGTAAGGAGTAGTGTTGCTGAAATATTCACGTTTAGGACTTAAGACACAATGTCCGATCTTTTCCTTTGGCGCTGTGCTGGGCAGGAGGTTTGGGCACTAAGCTGGAGCCTTAGTTTCTGTGCCGTGTGCTTGGGAGCGATCAGGGAGCGCGGTGGCCATGGGATGCAGCGGGATGCGGTCCTGCCCGGAGCAGCGCGCCCGGCTGCTGTCAAGTGCTGGCTAAAGAGAGCGCTGCACCATTTGGCATTAACGAGGCTCCCCTCTTGTCCCTGGCTCTCTGTGTGCTTTTGATACATGAAAAATGATTAGATGCAACAAAACCAAATTTCCTGCAGCAGCTTTTTTTTTCTACTCAGTATGATTAAGGAAGAATGGGTGAGAAGCATTGTGAGATGTTTCATCCTGTTCTTGTGGCCTGCAGGTATCAGGAGCTGAAAGAGGAGGGCAGTCTGGTGAAGTAACCTCTGGTGTGTTTGTTTCATTAAGTACTGTTTTGTTCACTTGTCCTCTTCCAGCTTTTTGGTGTCAAATCTCTCACTTAATATTTGGTTGGAGCAGCATCTCTTATTTTCAGATGCTTTTTATCTTTTCTATGGTGTTTACTCATAGGTGCTTTATCAAAATGATTTACAATGTATAAATTGTGTAAGGAAGCTGTATTTCTTGTTTCCTTTTGTTTACACTTTGATGCAAGCAAAGAGAATGTATGTCTTGGAAGGAATAATCCAGAATAATCCAGGCTGCTTTAGCCTGGTGCTTTGGCATTCCCCGGGGACAGGCTCTGTGTTGCAGTCCCCTCTCCCTGCGGTGTCTGCACGTTTTATTTCTGGTGCCCAGGCTAAAACCCAGGGAAAGCTTCCTGCAGTGGGATACGGAGTCCATGCTGCTCCCTATCCCCATCCCGTGAGCCCTGCCTTTCCGTCTGGTTACCTGCTCTGATCAGATCTTTCTCTTGAGGTCTGGGAGAGATGGATGCAAACAAACTCATCAAGTACCTAGAAGTTGTAGGACTTACTTTTGTAGATCCTGGGCATGTTTTACAATCAACAAACTGGCAGAAAAGAAATCTTCAGAGTCAAGGCCAGTGTAAAACTGCCAGTTTTGGCTTTTGAGTCTTGGAAAGAACTTCAAACTGAAATCCCTTGCATAGGGTCATTAATTCCTCAAGTCCACGAGTGGGGTAAAATTTCCAATTTACAGCAAAGTTCGACCCTTCCTGTTGTTTACCACACAGGTTCTGACAGGGAAAGTTTTTGCAGCTTGGTTAGCTCTGCTTATTGACAGAAGTGCGTGGCTTGGGTTTGAGATTTCTCTTTCAAGCTGCACATTTAAGAGCTCCATTTTAAGAATGAGCTTTTTTTGTGTCTCTGCGCTTCTCGGCTCACGTGTCTGCCCTCACTGAGCCCGTTCATCCAGGGCCGTCAGGAGGCTGCACCCAGCGTGGTCGGGTTGGGATGCAGGTGGCGCTTGCCCATGAGTGAGTACCCTGCTGGGGCACTGTCAGCTCCTCCCGCTTTCCCAGCTATTTCTGTGTTTATTTTCACAGCAAACTTGCGAGACAGGAAGGTGCTGTTTTCTCCCTGGTAGCAGAGGAGCAAGTAAAGTGGGGTGATATACTTTACTTAAACTTCTGTAGGCCTTAAGCCTACAGAATTGACTGCCTGACTTTTTGTGGCTTCAGCTCTTCCTGTTTTGGGAGAGTGTGGGGCTGGCCATGAAAACAACTGATGAAGTGAAACCTGAGGCTCAGGTGTCCCTGCATGTGCCATTGGGAGCAACTCCTCCTTTCTCCCCCTTGAGGTGTCTCTAGGACCCCATGTGCCTTGAGCCCTGTTGTATTTTACAACTCTCCTGATGGCCGTGCAGATGCACATGGCTCTGGAGGCCTTGGATGCCCCACTGGAGCACGGAGCAGCCTGCGTTTAACAGTCATATACCTAACACGTGTGTAATTCCCTTCTCTATATGAATTGCTCGGGTATAATTTTATTCCCCTGCATATATTAAAACCTACTGAGGAAAATATCGATTGAAGTTTGAAGCCTTTGTCACTTTTAAGGTACAATATTATTTTGGGCAATTAGCAGTATGGTTCTGTTGTGCTCAGTGTGCCAGAGGGAGCCCTCCTGTGGTTAATTTAATACCTATCAATTTTCAGGCATTTTACTGAACGGAGTGTATCTCGCGCGATACAAGGGATTGGGTTCTATATTTAGTTTTCTTTCCATCTGAGTCTGTAATGCATTTCTGCAAATATTATTGTGTGAAGTGTCTTTTTTGTTTTATTTTATTTTTGGTTTGTTTTTTAGTATAGGCACAGTCATTCAAAGCACAAGATCAAGTACATCCCTAGGCAAACACCTGGACCTGCAGAACGACACTGATGTCAGGGAGACTGTGTGGCCTTACCTGTGCCGTGGGTGCAGAAATACTCCCCTCTCGGACCCATGCTGTGTCTGCCCCTTCTCTGGCAGTGTGTAACGTGTTTCCCCATGCTCCTGTATGTCCCAGAGCTCCTCCTGTCCTGGTACTGGGAATGCGGCTGGGGCCGTCAGCAGCTCCGTGTGCCCTCGGAGCGTTCCCACTCCGAGCGGGGAGTGGGAGCGGGGCCGCGCTCTGCCTCCCAGTGCCACGTGGGGCACGTACAGCCCGGGGACTGGGGCAGGTATCTCACATATGGAAAACAGAGCAGGTCAGAGCTCTCTCTAGTATTTTTCTGAAAGCTCAAATACTTAAGTTATGGCCTTCATCTAGCAAAGCGTTGCATGTGTGTGTTTATAGCAATCGACTTCAGCAAAATTTAGGGCGTACTAACAGTTTTGGTGGATCAGGGCCAAGAGCAAACATGTTTGGTTGCTTTAAATAAGGCAGACTTCCATGCACATAAATTACCTCAGAGTTTGACAAGTTAGACATGGTGCAGCTCAGGCATTCTGGGTATCCCCTACATATGCCATAAATGTTCCCACAGCCAAGAGATCATATTGGGCTGAGTGAAAGAAAGAGCAAGTCAGGGTTTAATGTCTCTTCAGATCGTGGAAAGGCCTCCTATTCAGACATGTCAACCCCTGGTACCAAATACTATCGGAGAATTTCGGTGAAAACTATTTTTAAAGTCAAAGCCTACAGTGACTCACAGCTTTTAAACAAATGATTTGTCTTGAAGATATACCCGATTTGGATAATTGACGATTCAAGTCACCTATTTAACTGCTGTTTAACTACTAACCATTGGCAATAGGTGAAGTGAGTCAAGGTACAAGTGCAGCCAGCCTGGACGTGTGGAGGCCACCACGTCCCATCCGCTTCTGGAGATGCTTGTCCCTCCCCGGCTCACGCTGCCGGGCTCCTCCTTCAGGTCCAATGCTCTCTGAGGCTGCATCATTTCTTAGCAGGCCTTACTGAGAGAATTTGCTGTCTCCTCTCTTTCTCCTGGTCCTTTTTCCTGTTCAGCACAAAGCTCTGCCCTTGCATTGGGGGAGCAGTGGCCACCTGAGATACTAGAGCGCTCATCCCGGCTACCCGCAGGTTTAACAGACTCCCTCGTTCCCCATCACCTCCACTGTGGGTCAGTAGCCACAGCCTGGAATTTTCAGCTGCGTTTCTGACACCACCTCTGCAGCAGTTCAGGCTTATCTGCCAGGCTGGCCCTTGCAGCAGCTGAGGAATGTGCTGAAGTCTTTCCCAGAGACCCTGAGACTCGTGAGCAGTGACCTCGGCGAGAGCTTGGACCCCTATAAAACATGTAGTGCCATCTGTTTTTATTTTGTCCTTTTAAGTACCAAACTTACAGTGCAAATTTTGTGGAGCAGACAAAAAAGAAAAAAAAAATCAGGCCCACGTAGCATGTATTGATCCCTGACAAGCCCTGATTTTGTACTCAAATACAATGACAATTTAACAATTTACTTCTGTGCTATACAACAGTTCAGGACAGGATGTGATACTGCTAAGAGATTTAGCTAGGCAGAGTAATTATTTGAACTTGAATTTGTTCAGGACAGCCATGTTAATATAGGATGCTTTAGAAATTGGATTGCTCATTGAAGTGTGTAAGTGTAGATTTATCAGACTAACTTAAGGTGCTCATTTGCTTAAAGAAGAGTAATTTTTCACATTTATAGTTAAAATAAAAGTAGAATAACAAATGAGTTTGTTTAGGGAATTTCAACCTGTTTCCTTCTTATTCCTCTCAGAAAGTAGAGTTCTATAAATTAAGTCCTGGGAGTATGTGAGCAAGTATTTAGAGCAAGCAGGAACATTTTGTAGTGAAACTGTGACCAATTCTGTGTGTTGATGGAGACAGGAGAAGAGCAAGAGCTGCCTGTGTCTGGGAAGCAGGAGCATTGCGTATGTATCCTTACCTTAGGGCGAGAGGAATAGTTAACTCCATATGTTTTTGCCTCACTGGGATAAATCTTCCCTGTTTGGCATTAGATCAGTCTTCTGTCACAGGCAGCGGGTCTTTCTGTTCTGTTGTCCCAGCCCTGTCCAAAAGCGGTGCAGTTATTGTAATGTTTGGTTAAAGGAGCTGCTGCTCTGGGTGGCTGTAATGGAGAAGGGGATGTCCAAGAAGTGCATGTGTTTTATTAAAGAGGTTTGTGGTAGTCCTTCCTGCAAGGATTGGTTTCAGCTGGTATCAGCAATGAAAATCTCTCTTCTGTGTAGAATAACTGGTAAAATGACCACTGGCCAATTCCTGCCCTTCTATGGCAGGGCCTGCAAAGAGGCAGACTGAAATTAGCCAGAGCCAAAAAATATTGAGAAGGAAACTGTAAGTTGTACCTGATTTTGTGCTGAGAATGTATTCTTCAGTGGTTCACATCTGAATCGTTTGTTCGACACAGACTCTAATCCCTGGTTTGATGCAATCGTTTATTTAGGGACTTTTTCCAGGTGAGAGAGGCAAAACGTCTATTGTGGCCCTTCAGTGGGAAAGACCTCATCCTTTGGAATTAAGACACACCTCCGTCTCTTGCTCTCTCTTTTTTGTTTGCTGGTAGGGAAAACACATTTTGGGTTTTTTAGTGTTTTTGATATCTCATTTGATTGCTGAATAAATTATTATATTGGATTTCTCGAATCTTGGAATAGGTTTAGATTGCTTTTCTACAGAGTGGTAGTTTCACATTAACATGGAGAACGTGTAAAAAGGCACATTAATGCCATCCTACAAGAAATATATTGCTATTTTTCAGACTCTGATAAATGAGTACATTTTAAGTTGCCTTTGATAGGAATACAAAATGAATGACAGGCTTGAACGGATGTTGTTTTTTTTCCAGAATGACTCAATATAAACTGAAGTGACAGTCAAATTGCCGATCAAATTTCACAATTATAAAGCCAATATAAAAATGAAAAATCCAGAAGTTTTACGGCATTAGGAAGAGAATGCTACACTAAAATTACAAAATGGTTTGAGACGCAGAATAAATGGACACAAAAGGTACTTGAGATGGCAGTAAAAATGATCAGAAATCTCAAAAAATGGTGTGCAGAAGCTCATAGCAAAATATTCTGGCAGCACTTCTTTAACTTGTGTTTCACATCAGATTAAATCTTTCTCAGCATATGGATAGTCTTGATGTAAATCTCAGGGATAGTGGCAATGGTGATGATTTCTCCAAGTATATGGACTCCCTCTGACTAATGACGGTCAGATTTTATGTTGCTCTGTATTGCTTCTGGGTCCTTGCAGCAATGGAAGAGAATAGTGGTCTTATCTCCCCCTATTCCCTTTAGGAATTCATTTGGGATATAAGCCAAATAAAATTGCATCCAGAACACACACATTAGCTCATGTTTTGCTAGTATAAAAGTGTAACTGTGATCATCTCCACCAGCTGCTGCTTCTAAAGGAATTTAAAGCCAAAACTAAAACTGAGAGCTGGAATCTCCCATACTGCAAGCAAAGGTGCTGGGTGTGCAGCAGAGGGACAGGGAACCTCTGGAGCTGTTCCAGGCAAAGCTGCATCAGGCTGGGAGGCTGGAGTGAACCTGGAAGCATGATCCAGCCCGTGGATGAACCCATCTGCCTGCACCAAGTGGTTGGTGAGGCGAGGAAAAGGTTGAAATCAAGAGCTTGAAGCAATGCCAAGCTGTTGTCTACATCATCGGTACTCGAAACGTGAAGAGAGAGAAACAGGTTCACAAGCACTTGCTGTTAATGTGAGTCTCAGTCTTCATAAAACGGAGGTGGTGCCTCTGCAAATGAGTACTAGGAAGTGCACGTTGCCCCCACGAGTGTCCTGGCCCCACAACGCGTGACACTGCGGTGGTTCCAGACAGGAATATTGGTGCTGAAACAAGCTCTCCAGGAAGAAACGCGATAGACATTTTTCTTGAAATGCCCAAGACACACCACAGATGTCCCTCTCAAAAGCAATGAGGAAAAACTGTCTGCTTTGGGGAGAAGTGGAGATTGCGCCGGGCAAAGCAGCCTGTGCAGTGGGTGCAGAGGGCGGTTAGCCCAGGCGGTCGGGCTCGTCCGCGCGCCGCTACCGCCCGTGGCACGGAGGTGGCCTCGGAAACCTGCCTTCCCCTTGTGCTTTACTAGTTAGCACTTGTTTGGTGGTTTATCACAGCCACATCTTACCGAATTGGGTTTGAAACCTCACTAAAGCCGAGTGGAGGTCCTCCCTGGATGTGTTTTGAAGGAGTTATTGGTAGAATAGATTTGGTAGAATATTGGTAGAATAGAATAGATTCTGCAGGGTTGGCTGTCAGTGTGGGCTTTCGTGACTATATATATATATATGTATGTATATATAAAACATATGTGGCATTGTTTATGGATAGATGGATTGAGGATATGTCTTTGTTTTATACAGACAAAGGGAACCTTCTTTTCCTAATGTGACATATCCTAAAAATCCTGCGAGGAATGGAAATGGAGAAAACTCTGTGCAAATACATGGCAAGGCGTGTGTTTATTATTTTGGTGCAGTGTTACAGGGTCTTTTGCATCTTCCCTTTTTCCCTTTTTTCTTTTTAATAAATGTAGATTTCTTTGCTTGTCTCCCCTCTCTGCTTATGCACAGACTGTTTATGGACTGCTTTATAAACAGTTTTGAACAATAATTACATTATTGTAAAAGTTCTGATGAACTCTTTTCCTCTCTGCTTCTGTGTCTCAATACGCAGGCAGTAAAGATGTTGGCTCATTTTAGTGATGCTCCTGATAGTTTTCCAGTCTTCCCTATAATTTCTTTCTCCTCCTGTCCTGGGTTTAGTAGGAGCCCGTACAGCAGCCTGATGGCAAAGCACTTGCCCTGGGCTGCTGTCTTTGCAAGACACTGTGCTCACTGGCTTGTCTTGTGATGTGTATGATCAGAAAAGATCAAATATTTGGCCTTCTCATGTGGTTAGTAACCTCTCCATATTACAGATTAACCTCTAGTTTTCTGATGTGGTCATTTGAGACACCACCCACTCTCTTTCAATGGTACTGGAGAAAGAGAGGCTGCCACGGTGTAAGTGGATGGAAGTGGCCGGAAGGAGACACGAAAGAAAGGAAAATACAGTCATGTGAATGATAAGGGCAATATAGCCTGGGAAAGGAGGTCGTGGTGCTTCCAAGGCACGTTGCCATCATGTTTCCGATACCTCCTCTTTCATGTTCTTCAATTTGTATCTCTGATGTATATTCTCATTGTACTGCAACTTTTTAAAAAATGCCTGCTAACTGCAGTCTTGCTTCTCTCCTGTAATTTATTATAGCATATTAGTAAAGTTGCTTAGGAATAACCTGGATTAATGATGCATTTAAACGGTTCTAAAATGACCCCAGGCTAGGTCAATTACTGAAGTAGTGCCAGTGAGGAATATTTTATTTTGATGGCAATGCGCTCTTAGCTTTATGTTAACTGCATCGTACAAACATGACCCGTGGGCTTTTAACGTTGTAGAGAATTGGAGATGTGTGAATAAGGCGCTCCTTACATTTTATACAGCAAACCAGAGCCTCTGCTCAAGAAGAGACTCTGCAGTTTTATTTTCCTGTGTTCAGTGGCTTGTGCAGGGAGGAAAAAAGAAGGAAAATGTTATAAAATTTAGAAAATTTCATAAGAAAATTTAGCTCTGTAACTTTGTATGACCAAACGTGGCATTGCAAGTCCTTCAGAGCCACTGAACTTCACAGGTTCACCAGCACTTTGAAAGTTTGAGTAAGTCATTAATCTGTACTAGTAACTGCAGATTATGGTTGTGTGCAGAGATTTGTTTGTTTGTTTTCCTATGGCAAATTGCTCCCTGGAAGAGGAGGCTCAGTCCAGTCACGGCTACAGAAATCCTCCTCTACGCTGTGTCAAAAGACACAGAATATGCACCATGCTAGAACAGTGCTTGGAGGCATCTGGGCTATGGAAAAGGGATCGAACCTAATGGTTAAAACTAAGAGTCCTTTCTTTTGTAGGAAAGAATAATCAAGATGCACGAGAGATCAGCAGAGATCTTGGGCATCCAGATGCTTAGCTGGAGAAAACATGTAAAACAAAACCAGAAAGACTAATCTTACCTCATTGCTTCAGAAGGAGGATGGGAAGGAAAATAGTTAAGTCTAGTGTTTTGGAGTTGTTATTATTCTGATACACGTGCAAGCTGCTTGGACAGTAAAACAGTGTATGCCACAGAAACATGGGCATGAACAAAGAGTATATGGAGTCAATAGCCAGGAAGATCCAGTATAATGGACGTAATTTATGTAATGTGAAAGAGAGGAAAATAAAATTGGGAAGTTTGTCCAGGGTAAAGACACAATTTTAATGCTGTATCTAAGCATCCTTTCACATAAATCTGCCCTCTTTCACCTAGCACTCTGAAGTAAAATGCAGGTAAATAAAATGTATCTGGGAAAGTAAATATTTTTGGCTTTATATACACTATGATAACTTTTAAGATAGTAATTGCTGCTCATGAAGGAGCTCTTGATGTGTGTGTTATTTTGGTGAAAATGTTAGCTTTTGTTTCAAAGAGGATAACATTGTTATGACGAGTGTGTAAATTCATGTTGCTCTCTCAAGTACTGCAAGCAGTTTTGGTGTGATCATAATCATCAAAGCTGGCCTGGAAAACATACCAATTGAGCGGACTAAATAATATAAACCCTTCATTGTTAAGACTGACTGATGTCAAGAGAGGACTGAGAAGAAATAGGATAAGAGATATTTTAAAGCAGGGTAAAGTGAAAAAGACAGGCAAAGATCATTCCCTCTTAGTAGAGATAATGGCATCAAGTTAAATGTGCAAAACAAATGACAGGTACAGGTCCTTGTGCATTAGGCTGATAAGCTGTAGAGCCTTTTGGTATCAGAGAATGTAGGTGTTAAATCCTTATATAGCTTCAGGAGATGCTTCCATATGTTGATGGAAATGGCATCAATTAGGGCTAAGATTCCTCCTCTGGCTTGCAAGGTCCTTGAACCACAAGGTGCTGGAAGGGTGTGGAAGGGAAGCACTGTGGTTTGTTTGCAGGGCTGCTGTATCTTTCCGTAGGATTTGCTGCCAGTCACCCCCAGTAGCAGATAGTCGTGCAGATGGATGTTTCCATGTGACTCTGTGAAAGCCATTTTTAAACTAACAGACAAGTATGGAAGTCATCTGTAGCCAGCTGATAGGAAATCCAGTTGTGAAACATCAGGAGCTTTTGGGTGAGATGAAAGTTGTGGTAAGCTGGAAAGAACTGTAAGCATGAGGCAGGTGGAGCGTCGCAGCTCCGCGGGGAACATCCCAGGAAAAGCCATGCCTCAGGCTGAAGGTGGCCCCGGCAGCTCCTCGTGCCATTAGGAATGCAGGACTTGGTGCCGGAGCTCATCCTGGAGGGAGGTTTGCAAAGACCTTATTTCAGAGCTTCATGGCTTTAATTGGCCCTTTTAAGGGCAGTAATCCCCATCATCCCTGTCCTCCATCGGGTGCTCTCCAGAGCTTCCTAGAATTTTCTGCCTGCTTAATTGCTTACGGTTTTCCTGACACTTTTTATATTTCCTAAATAGTGTTAAAATTTCTCTCCTAAAATAAAGAAGGGACCTGTTAAACAAGGTCGATTTTCCAAGGGACCATCTTAAATCGGAGACCACGTTATTGTGCAAAGTGCATTTGAAACTGATGTGAGGTTTGAGCTTCTTTCTGTGTCAACGTGTGTGCGCTTTCCTGGAGGATACCTACTTGTCCACATCAGCAGATAGCATATAAAGGTGAGATTATGGTCTGAAAATAATTCAAATTATTCTGTAGGATATCTGTAGAATTGCTTAATCATTTCTGTATAGCTTGGACTCTCAAGTCCTTATAGATGTGAATATGGTGTTTTGCCCTTCTCACACTATTCACATTTTCCTGGTATTGAACTCTGTTTGATACCAGGGTTGCGTTTTGAATTGCAGCATGAAGAGAATCTGCCATTGGAATGTGTAGCTTACCTGGCTAAGGATAAAGGGGGGGAAGAAAAAAATCTCCTTTTTTTCCTGAAGTAGCGGTTGCGTCTTACAGGAAACCTTATTCATTAGAATTCTGCAGGCTCTGCTGCTCAGGGATTTGCCAGGTGCTTACCAGAATACCACTTAAGAGTCTGCTGACAGTAACTGGTGAAGATAAAAGCTAGGTTTTTTTTTTTTTTTTTCCTTTTTGATAGCATAATGTCACGTTGCTAATGCGAAGCAGTACATCTGTGATGGAAAACGTGTTTTCAAGGGACTCTATTGGAATTTTGTTTTGACTGCTCCTTTGTTCCTAACCTGGTCCTGCATTTGAACAGCAGAGCTTTGCATGTAGTGTGAAAATGATCGCGTTTCTCTTTCCTAAATACATGTATGCTGATATTGCTAGCTTCTATATATGAGTTGCAATGGGATATTGCCAAGTAAACTGTTAACCAAGTGTCCAGGCTTGAAGTATGCAGTTGCCCGAGTGCTTTTAGAGTATTTCTTAGCTAGAAAAGTCAATAGGATTTTCAAAAATAGTCTTCAATTGCATCATTCTCTTTGCAGGAGTAAAGCTCCCGTTGCCTTCAATAGGAGCTAAGTTTTGTAATCAGTGCTGTCAGTCACCATCTGGACTGGCTTTCTCTTTCATACCCGAATCCCACCACAGAGTTTTTCCTTCCCGGGATGCCATCTGCCAGGCAGTTTCTTTTGACTTGTTTCCAGCGTTAACCTTTGTACCTCCCTTCACATCTTCTTTTGTGCTCGAGCAGCCTCTCCAATCTCCATCTCCCCCCTGCAGTTTTCAAAATATATTTGATAACTGCTGTACACAAAGCAGTGCCCAGGCAGCAATAGCTGTTACCAAACCCTAGGCACCGTCACAGCCATCTGAAGGAAACCTCTCAGGAAGCCAAGGCTTGGAGAGC
>JAUBOD010001020.1:494832-507916 GCA_032353885.1 Nothura maculosa
TAATTGCAGGGTCCTTGAAGTGTATTTCACAGTAGCTGTAAGTGCTGCTTGGAGTCTGTCCTTCCAGAATGCTGATGCTACTACTTAAGTTTTTATCTGCCTAAGCTTGTGTGTGGCTTAGAAGAATACTGCAGATAGGAAAGCTCTAAATGAGAGAGTTTGCAAAGGTGCGTGTTTTTTTTGAGAAAACAGTGGTATTATTATGTCTCTAATTGTCTTTCCATTTGTTAATCGGAAAAGTAACTTGCATCTTTTAGACTAAGAGAAGTTTAGTGGTATGAGTATCTTGTATAGCAGTGGAAGCCTTCTCTGCAAAAATGTTAATTAAGAAAAATCATGCCCAAGTATTAAGATGTCTTAAAGATGCAACTTCTGCTGTCTTTCATTTTTAATTATATGATGCTGCTTTCAAACTTAATTGGAAGTGGTTTAAATTAGATCTGAGATTTCAATGTACAAATGGCAAAGTCTTTGCTAAACAGATCAAGTTGTGAAGGGCATATTCAGGACTCTGTATCTGTTGTGCGGTTTTCTTTGTTTTTTTCAGTCACAATAAGTATTGGATGAGACAAAAGATATTTGTGTATAATATAGTAAAAAATGTATGTGTATAAAATATGTGATAATATCATGTATATGAGTACCATTCAGTGTGTGTGTATATATATAATCTATAATACTCATCTACATTCATATAATACAGATTTAAATTCTTTGCTTCTCAATAATCTGTTGTCCCCCTGCATTACCTACACAGAGATTGTTGCTTTTCTTTAAAAACAATTTCACATTACAGAGATAAAGCATAATAAAATCTGGTGGTCACAGCAATATAATTTATAAAGTAGAATAATTATTATTTTTTTTTTTAAAAAAAGCATTTTGGCTCCTACAATAACCTAAATGCTGATCTGACACTGATAACAAATTGCTCCTTACTGTTACAGCAGAATATGGCTATTACCTGACCTATTTCATGGTGTACAGAAAGAATGAATAAAAAGTAACATGAACAGAAGTTTCTCAGGCCCAGTCTTTCTTCCTGGCTTAGGAATTACTTATGTAATAGTTTGAGAAAGCGAGATTTGCCATTGAGGTAACAGGCATAGGAAGTTTAGACATGGGAGAAAAAGTACTAGTCATAGTTCTGCAGAATCTCCGTTCTGCAGAATGGAGGTAGGATCATAAAATTATAGACTGTTTTTAGCTATGGAAATTAATCTGCCTGTTCCTCCCATTTTTAATATGTTTTAGTATAGAAAAATGCTAGGGGGTAAGGTTTTTTTTGTATGTGTGTCCTTTATAGTTTGGAATAATTTGATTTATATTATGTGCTTAAGAAAAGTCTATGAAACATTTATATATTATCCCTATCATGAAGAACATATTGTATAAATTATAGTGAAATTGAAGATTTTTAAAAATTAATACATTTTCCTTCAGAACTGTATATAATAGCATGTCAGGGTTGATTTTTATGGCTATGCTCTTTTCTTGATGCTTTTTTTTTTTCCTTTATTGGCTTCCTCTGAGCCTCTAAAACCTAAAGTCCCAGGAACATACACAGAATCTAGGCTATGTGGACCTCGAATTTTGTTTTCAAGATAAAATTCATAGTATGTGTAAATTGCTGTTTACTTTAACTTGTGTTATGTTTTATATGAAAGTGAATTTCACCCTTAAAAATACATTAATGTCTAGGGTTCTAATAAAAGGGTTTCTTATCCTAAAGTTTTCTTAACGTAGCTCAATGCTCAGCTTAACTAAGTAGGGAGAATTCTGCTTTCATCTGGTCTCCTGTGATTTCTTTTGGGGAAAAAACAGACAGCGGTGAAAGAATAAAGCTGTGCCCAGAACAGATGGAGCACATATAATAGGGAAACTTGGGATATCTAGTCATCCACACATCATTTTCAGAAATTCCTTTATTTAACTTTTTTTGCATACAAGTTTGTCTGTGATGGTCTGTGTAAGAAGTAGATTCATTTTGAGTGATCGTACTGATGAATTCCCTCCTGTTGAAAGTCATGGGGAAGAAGGATGGTGGTTCTGCCTTTTCTTCTGTTTTCTTCTTTTTCTTCTTTTTAGCTTCTGGGGCTCCTTTGAAAGGAGTTGTGCAGTTGTTCACTTCTGTGCCAAGAGAAAACTGTTTGGATGGAGAGGGGGAGCCCTTCAAAACTTTCCTGTAGAAAAGAATTTTATCATTTCTCATTGGATAATTGAGAAAAGACTTTTCATCCTCAAAGGATAAAATAGTGTCGAAGAAAGTCTGATACCATACTAGCTTTTTTAAAAAAATTTAATATTTAACTGCAATGAGATTTTTGCTTTTCTTTCAGGAAAAATTTTTATGATAAAGGGAAAAGGGGGAGGAAATAAAGACTGGACACTCTTTAGCACTTTTATCCATCTTTCATATTTAGACAATTACATTTTAATTTAAATTTTAAATTAGTGATATTTTTGATCACTTTATGTATTAGACTGTTTAGCATGAATATGCCTTAGTTGCTTGCCAGTTGATCTAGGGATATAGCCGCTGTTTTTGGTAACTTTAAGAAAAAGCTTTGGAAGAGCCTAGGCTGTTTCCAGCTTCACTTTGATCTCGCTTCACACACCACGAACGGGGCAGCCTAGTTGCAAAAGCAGCATCTTTCTTCCCTTTTGTTATAGGGAAACTGAGGCACCATTGCTTCATTTCCCCATTTTGCACCAGATCTAGAAAGCTGATTCTTTTTCCTCTCTCTTCAGGAGGTGGTCCAGGTGTTATCGCTGGGTTTCTGGAGAGTCTCTGTGTTCCTCCCATATAGCTTATCCAAGTCCTCTTCCACAGACTCAGTTGGTGGAACTGAAAAAAATGAATAACTTTTGGGGGTCTAGGCTGAAATTATGATGAGCTCTTGCATTACCTCATAGATGAAAAAGGGATCCTCCTCCTGCAACCTTATGATAGAGCCAAGCAGAAATCTGGCCTATCCTAGTGTATAATCTGTCTTTATGTCATGGTGGTCAGGGGCAGATGTTTCTTGAATGAATACAGGTGGAAGGATTTTTTCCCCATGTATATTTAAAATAAGTATTTTAATTTGCATTCAGACCACTAAAATTAAAGAAATTCCTCTTGTTATTAGATGCCAAGTGTTTGCCAGACAAACCACACCAAAATCTGTCCCTCAGATTCTTGGGGACATAAGGCTTTCTAGTTCCATATTGTTGTAAAGTCTAGAGCTCTAAAAGCAGTAGTAATAAAATTAGGAAACTGTTGCATTCTTCCTTCCATTTCATAGGCTTAAAAATATTTTTTAAGAATTTTGCTAGGTAGAAAAATGAAAAATGAGTTCCTATATTTTGTGTGGACATGAGTGTGTAGTTCCAGGCACTTGTGCAGTGGGTGTTGCACAGAGGCTACCCGGGAGTTTGGAGGGGACTTGCAGGGAACATGCTTCACTGGCCAAGGATGGATGGGAAGTTTCTCCTGAAAAATCTCTGCCAAGGTCTGTGTCCCTAAAATAGAAATAGAAGGATGTTTTGGGGATAATCTGTGCTATAAGATCAAAGAAATTATAGGATGACCAAAAATAACTTGACCTCAAGGAACCAAAGATGCATAATTCAAATAAACTTGCATTGTTTCAAATCCTATTCTCAAAACTCTCTTTTACTCTAGAAGTATTTAATATGCCTTTTTTGGACTTGAGGTCTTCAAACTTAGAATATCATTGTCTTTACTCCAAAACTAATGCTATTTTAACATGGAAAATCTAAATTTGTGAATGTAGTGGGATGATTAATTCTAAATAAAAAGTGAGTGATGAAAGCTTTACTTCTTAAATTTTTCAGCTGCCTTTTCTACTATTATCATATGTTGTCTTTGCTTCGTGGTATGACTAGCAATAGCAGAGCATTAATATAGCCTCAGCAAATAGAGTACAAAGAAAGAGAACGCAAAAATCAGTCATAGGCTTTTATTTCACTACTGTTTGTTTCCAAACTGCTCAGAAAGAGAGTCACTGTGAATCAGCAGCTGCTGTTATTGCTAAATAGTTAATTGCATGCAAGATGAATGTTTCTAGCCTTAAAAAGACTTGTGTAAGTGCTTTTCTGAACAGAATAATAGTTTTAATCTATGCCCGTCTTATTTTTTTTTCATTTGGGGCTTCCAGTTGCTTTCTCCTCTGCTAGAGCTATGCTAATACCAGGCATTTGGAAATACATGGAGTCATCCATGTATTTCCAAACAAACCGTTTTCAGCGGTTTGTGTGTCAGATCTGGTCATTCTTGCATCAAATCACTCACTAATCTTAGAGGTAAAAGCGAAAAGCAGATCTTATCCTCATGCCTCTTTTTAATGAGTTTATTTCCCTACAAGATGTGTGTTCAGCCTGTGACAGTATCTGTGCAGCGGCTTGGGGTTAAGATCCTATAATTGGAATTTTTTGCCTTTCTCTGCATGGCAGCCCCTCGGGAAGTGTGGCGGGTTCGCAGGGTACAGAAAGGTCCCTTATCAAGGGGGTCGCTGAGCAAGGCAGCCCGAGCCAGCACCTTGCAAAGGCAAAACCTGCCCCGCATGGGCAGCAGCTGCTAGAGGAGAGGCCTTGTTTGTTCAAAAATCTCCTCTGGGGCAGCTGGGAGAGGAGACGTCTTGTCTGTTTGAAGATCCCCTCTCGTAGAGCTCGTCAAAGAAAGGAAACTGCTTTGGAGGTGGAATGGCCTTCCCTGGCATTTTTGTTGTACTATTTGTGATGCTCCTTATAAATCGGGCTATGGAAAATGAGTGTTAGGCAGTGAGATTTAAGAAATAAAAAAATGAATAATAATAAAAGATAGAATGTGATCTGGTTTAGCACTTCATAAGAAAAGAATCAACTATAATAATGAATAGATATTCTAAAATAATGATATTTATCTTCACAGGAATACATAAATACTGGTGGAGTTGGTGGCTCCACTGCTCTCTAGTTCTGATCCCTCCCTTAATTGTAATCCCAGTAGTATGTATAGGGAAAGATGGGAATAAAGGATATATAAATGCACAATAAATTTGATGGTTGCACATTTGCAGATTAATGGCTCCCTGGGGAGACCAGAAAAGCTCATTATTAAATGTCACAGAGAGTTTTATTTTTAGGATAAGAGGCTGTGATCCGCAGTGGTGATGAGGAAGCGACATAATACTTGTCCTATCTTCAAAGTACTTCCATGACAGATGACAACAATGATGAATATGTCATTTCAAGGGGAAAATCAAGTGATAAATAAATGTATGGTACACCTCAGTCTATTTTATGACTGTATTTTGAATATAATTCTTTGATAATTTCAAAATTATTCTCAGGTTTAACTTGTCTCCTGTTGTTTACCCAAGCCAACTGATTTTGTTCCTTGAAGAAAATGCCCTCATGAACAGTGACATCTACTTTATAATTATATCTTTGGAAGAACTGGGCTGCTACATTTATATTGTCTGGTCACTGAGGACTAAAGATACATTTTTGAAATTGAAAATAATACATGTGCACCTTTTCCATTTAATCCTTACATCTTTAACTTCAATGTTTTCTCTCCTTAGTTCACTGGTAATTAGCAGAGTCAAGCCTATAATCTGGGTAAGCCCTAATATAACCATAAGGGGTGTGTGTGTATTTTCTGTTTTTATTGTGTAGGTACTGCAGAAAAAAAAAAACTGGTGCATTTTTTTTTTTTAATCTCTACTCTTATTTTTCTTTCTTTTTCTCCTCTTCCCTGTCATATCACTCTGTTGCTTGTAGAGTCAACAGTTACGTTAGTTGTTAGTTGACTGGAACAGGTATCTCTCAGAAAACAAGAATGATCTTCTGTCCTTTTTCCCCTCCTACTCAAACGTTCAGTAATATACGTAAGCCAACATTTCTTATAGTCTTGATGTTCCTAAGCTCAAAGCAAAGGTTCTTTCAATAAGCCAGTCTTCACAAAGCAATAAAATAAAAATGAAAAATATATACAGCATTATGTGGCATTTCCTGACTTTTAAGTACATGACTTTACAAGTTTTATCTTCTTTCAGATGTGTTTCTAATTGCAAATGTGATGCATGTAAATACTTTGTGTATACTGTGAAAAAGAATAGTAATATGGATATAGGGGTTTAAATCTTTTAAATCTGTAGGGATTTTTCAATTCCAAGACAAGCAGGAAAGAATTATGTATCTCTGCTTAGCCTAATGCTCCCAGACTTTCTTTCATTATTCTATGTAGCCCAAAATTTAATCAAACTCTTGTTGTGACAAACTGAAATTCATGGTGCTCATCCTGTGCCTGGTTGTCTGCTGTACCTCAGAAGCTGCTCCTGTACCTTTTACCTAGCCAGGTCAGTAACTTCAGGCATTTTGAAGCAATTTCACCATGATATCTCCATACACTAAACTTTGTCTGTAGGCAGTGGCAATTTGGCCAAAGGAAGGCAGTGGGATATATGTATATTTCTTTGACTCCACCAAATAGTGTGTTTGATACAACTGAATGTGCCAAGTTTAGTAATACTAAAATGGAAGCAAAACTGTGGTGAACATGACTTCCATCAGACTGTAGACTGTGTAAAACACTTCAGTCTAAGAACCTTTTGATTCTTTTTAACCACATCTCTGAGTACATATCCCCTCTGGATGCTGCTCTTCCTGCAGCTGGCTGTTTTACTTTCTATTTTTTCCTTCAGTCATTGATCAGGCAGATATCAAATTCCTGAGAAGGAAGTCTTGTGTGGAGAGGACAAAAAAACTCAAAAACAGAAACTAAAAAATTCTGTGTGTCATAAGCATGTATATGGATTTGGATTCACCAGGGCAAATTTTCTTAAATTTTGGTAGAAATAGCTTTCAAGCAATGATATTTACTTAGAGCAGTAAATTGATGAATGTGTTAAATCTATGAAGAGACTTTGAAGCATCCTCCTGAACATAAGAAAAATCCCATTGGCATTAAAATCCATCATGTTCTTAAACTATAGCACACTTGCAGCTACTCATACAAAAAATTCTTAATATAATCAGAGATGTTCATAGATGGTAAAAATATTCTTGGTAATGAGATAGGACTTTTATTAATAGAATATCTTATGGATGATTGAGGTTGCATCTGTAATTCTATAAAGTTGTTGGAAGTGAATTTTTATTTCTGTCATTTTGGGTGAGTTTTACACATTTAAGTTGTACTTTTTAAAGCCTAAAGAAATTATTTGTATTTCATGAATAGCCAGTGCTTGGTTTTCTTTTTCTTTCCACTTCCTTTTGCCTTTGAGCTGCTAATTTCTGATGGCAATTCAAATGTAACAGCAGTCTAATCAGTATAAAGAGGAAAATAAGCATTAAGAAAGAGCTATGGTAAATCCATAGTTAAGCCATGCCATCATATAAGGTCAGACATATACTTTAGACAGTGATTTAGGAACATGTACCCCCCAAATACAGTGCCATCTGCAGACATCCACCAAACATTAAAGGGGAGAGTCTGGTAAACCTTTTATAAATTGCATTGTGCACAGAATTCAACTTACTTTTAAGCTCATTTTACAGATTTGCCAATTAAAAAAAAAAAACAAAAACAAACAAACAAAAAACTTGTGCAACTTCTTTAAAAAAAAAAAGCTGCAAAGTGATTATTAGCTCCCCTCTTGTCTTTTGTAAGCCTAAAAAATGCAACATTTTGTTTGAAATTTCCCCCCCTTCTCAGCGCAGTCTGGCAGTTTTTCACGGGAGCAGTTTCCTAGTGTGGCCTAAATGCAAGTAGGCAGGTGTATTTTACCTTCCTTAATCCTTCTGTAAAGAGACTGTGCTCTGAAGTGCTGTGCAGAGCATGGGGTAAATATATCAAGATTACAAAAATACCCCAAATAGGGAAAAATATTGTTCTAATAATCTCATTGTGCCCTTTGTCTTTTGAAATCCCTAGATATGAAATATGAATACTCTTTTAAAATTTTCATTGACTTCAGTCTGACAGCTTTATTTCCAGGCATTAGTAAAGCACCTCAAGGTGCTGCCTTTTTAATGTGACATGTCTAGAAACTTGGGTATAATTAACAGAACAAAAGCTACAGCACAGGCAGGGTCTTCAGCACATCTAAGAAAAAGTTAACCCTTAAGTTCCTAATACTGAGAGCACCCCTTGTACCTGCCCACAGAATAACCAAAAAGGCTTTCACTTGAATCTTTTTTTCTTTTTTCTTTTTCCCCCCTGTGTCCTAATGAATAGAGGTTGTGATCTATAAAGCTGGAGATGGTATGGCAGGATTTAGAGGATAGTGAACTTTTTAGGTCATATGTCAGTTTTCTTGCACTGATTTAACATATCTAGGCCAGTACTGTTTTTAAGACGATGGCTGCCGTTTCTTCCCCTTATTTACAAGGGCAGGTGAAATGCAGCCTTTGCTTCCTGTCATTTCCGCAAAGGTTTTCTTTTTGATTTTGTATTAGATTTATTATTATTTTTAAATGCTTAAGAATGAGAGAAATTCCTCCACAGGAACGGGAATGATACAAGAGTATTTCTGTTCAGGCTTTTCTATGAAGGCATTACAATGGCCATAAGGTTAAAAATAAAATATAATTTCCTGTGAAAGTGACTGTGGATGAGGCAGATCTTCTGTTTATTTCTTTTGAAGCACCTAGAGAGACAAACAAAAAATAGGAGTGCTGCTTTGAGTTAGCCCATGGTACTTGTCTTGTAAAATAGAAAGACTTTTTTGGAAAAGTTTTATTTGCTTTAACATTACATAATCCTTCAATCTGAAATTATAGTAAGTAGCATACATAGTAATTTGTATATGCTTCAGGTTTGAAAGAAACTGTAGGACTGAGGTCAGAAACTTTATGATGTTATTTGGCAAATGTTGTACTCTTTCTACCAAGTTGAGAAATGGATACTCGTGTTTTCCTTTAACAAAATAATTGTAAAAGATGTTCATTCATTGCAGTGATATTAGAGATATTTGGTGTGATTGGCATTTTAACACGTGTTGAGCTTCTGCCTGTTCTGCCCTCTGTGCCGCAGTGGCCTCTGTTCACAACGTGCTCAAGATGCAGAGGGGTGTGTGTGTGCATGCCAGCGTGTGCACAGACGTGGGAATAACTCTTTACTTAAATAAAATCAGGGATTGATTATATTGGTTATATCCTTTGTGAGCTTGGGCACTGTGACAGCTGAGAAAAGGAAGGAGAGAGGGGAAAAAAAGAGGCAGTGCCAGGACCTCGAATGCACAGTTAGTTCTTGGGAATTAGAGGTCCTTCTAGAGGTGCCTCTAGAAGTCTTTGACTTTTATACATGATTAATCCTTGGAGATCTCTGTTTGCTCTAGTTGTGGGAGTTTCTTGAAATTAAGATGATGAAATTAAGATGATCAGATGATTTATTTTGTCAGTTATTTTTATTTCTTGCTATGGACTGTAATTCCCCTTTGGATAGTTGAAAGCTGTATTTGTTTCCTCCAGATACGTGTTTTGCTCAGAGACGAGCACACGCGTATTCAATATCACTGGCATGTCATAGACAGAAGTCATCTTTGTTAAAATAATAGTTTGCCATTATTTATATGGCATTGAAAGTCATTTGATATATAAAAGTCATAATTTTTTAAATATATAATGAATGCAGAAAAAGCATATCTTTGATTATGACCCTTTAAAAAATAAATACCATTGTGATCTCTGAATCGGGTCTTGAAGGACTTATTCATATTAGAGCATATTCTTTCTTACCAGCATTCATAAATCTTACAACTGCATGCTGTATATCATATCCTGAATCATAAAACTGCTGCCATGCGAGTTGCTGCTGCAAAATGAAGAATACTCTGCCACTTTGAGGGTACTTTAGCTTTCTAGTTTTTGTCTAATAGCATAGATATCATAAAGAATGGACGGAGTTTCTGGATGTATTTGAGAGAGTCTTTATAGGGAATTAATCATTTTTTCTTATTTTATAAAGACAGCAGCCTCCAAGCTTTTGTCACTGCTGTGCTTTTGCTGGCAGAGAGATGGTGGAGCAGATGTCTTTACAACAGTGTCAAGTCCTGCTGTTGTGAGCAGGGTCTGCAGATTTATTGTATTGATAGAAGTATGCCAGGCTGTACGTCCTTTTTTTTTTTTTTCTTCACTGCCAGCTTACTTAATGCTATCATTGTAGTTAAAATCTACTCCTATTTCAAATTATTGTCAACAGTATAGGTCACTTCCTAGCTTGAATTATCTTTTTTAATTCAATTTTTTAATTTTAATTTTTCAGTAACCTTATTCTAAAACTGAGGAATTGATGTGATCTATTCACTTCATTTATCGAATTTGCTTTGTTCTGCAATCAAGAATTTCCAGACTGAAGCATTCACTTCTGTACATTTCACTACTTTCTGTGTCTCTTCTGTTATCCTTTCCTTAAAGCACTAAGATAGACCTAAGATTGGTCTAGCTCTTCTTAAATAAGTAATAAAACTATTGTTCCTCATTGAAAAAAAATCAGTAAAATGTCCTTGGATAGCCAGTGCAGAATGCAGCCAAATTTCTGGATGAGGAAAGGTGCATTTAGACAGAATTTATAGTCCTAGAGTTATAAATTGTGTAACTTGCTATAACCTGAGAGCTTTCATGTGTTCTGTAGAATGTGCAGAGAAACAGAAGCTTCTGCAAAATGCAAGATTTCTTCTTTCTAAAACACTTAGGTGACTGCCTTGTTTTTACTAGGAGATGTTTGATGTAAAGGTAAAACAAGGAATTCCTGCTAGTATAAACCCTCTGTCAGTAAGCAATGATTACGGTTTGGGAATACATTTAGTCCATCGCATTAAATAATGGCTCTGTGGCCCGATCTCCTTACAACCCTTTTGAGTCTCATTGATATATTTAGCTTTCATGGCATCCTACAACGACTCTTTTGAATATAAAGCACTTGTGATTTATGGCACATATTGGAAGAATGTCTTTTCAGAGATTTTTCCTGCAAATAAACTTTCTAAGAACAGGCACCATCCTATTCTTAAGCTCAGGGTCTAAAATTAAATTATATTCACCAAGTCACTTGGCTGTAATGCTTGTTGATTAATGTGTATTTGGTCCTTCTGCTGAGACTTCCAAAAACACTTTGAATTTACAAGGTATAATGAATTTTGCAGTTCATGTTTTGTGTAAGAAAGTATTTGTTTGGTTTGCTTTAAAGCTGGCATGTAGTATAATTCATTTGGTGTCCTATCCTGCTTGCATTATGAGAAACAGTAAATAAACCTTCCTTATCCAACTGCTTTATACCATTCAGGCTTTTTATAGCTCGCTAAGCTGAAAAATCCTGAAGCTGCTCCTGGAAGTGGTTTGTGCTTTTGATTGTCTTTGTTGCCTTTCTTTAAACTACATATAAACTAAATATATCATACAGGTGTGTGTGTGTGTGTGTGTGTGTGTGTGTGTGTGTGTGTGTGTGTGTGTGTGTGTGTGTGTATATATATATAGAGAGAGAGAGAGATTGTGTGAATGTTGCTTAAAACTCAGGTGCTCGGCTACCGTAGTGTTATATTGTGAGTGGCCTAATAATTCGTGCTCTGCTCCTTTCTAACAATTCTAAAATATCCTGTTTTCCTTTCAACTGCTACTGAGTAGGGAATCCATTTTTTTTCTGATGAAATGATAATTTAGAACTTATACTGAGTGACTGTTATGAAAGTTAAACTTTATTTCTTGTTTCATCAAGCTGCACAGCTCTCACATCTAGCTTTATTTTTCACTTTTGTGAGCAATTGTATATCATCCATAAACTTTGGTAACTTGTTATTTATTTCCTCTTCCATATTGTTTCTTGAACATGTTGAATAACCCAGGCTCAGCAGATACTGTATAATTTTTAAACATTACTTACTGTGCAAATGGCCATATGTTCTTCTCTTTTGTTCTCTGTCTTTCAATACATAATCTTCCACGAGAGCGCTTTCCATTTTGTTCAGTGGTCCTTCTGAAACAAAATATTTTGTGTTTATCTGCTTTATTAGTAAACAGTGATGCAGTTGCTTTCTAAAATCTTGTTATCTTTCTCTACTTGACGCGCACGCTAACGTGAAGTGTCTCTGTGCTGCAGTTCTACTTGAATGGATAAATAGATGCTCTTCACTGATGTCGCCAGGGCCATAATTCTAAGCTTACAATTTCTGTATCTCATGATTATACTTTAGCAGCAAGCATATGCTTCTATTATAAACCAGGTGTATTTCCTCTTTAATTGCATATTTGTTTTATCTGGTGTTCTGTTGCTTAAGGACAGCTTCATAGGGGGAAAAAAAGAATAGTAGCTCTATGTGGAAATATATCTTTCAAATTAATCTTTTAAGTAACATGAATATGTAAATCAGGAAATAATTTTCCTGTATGATGTGTTTGTAAGAGTATTTTCCATATAGATAGGCTGATACCTTAATCAGTTGAGGGGCACATTGAGCCAGAAACACGGACTGAGCCGTAGGCTGCGGAGCAGGGCAGAGAGGACAACCCTGTCCCAGGCACTCAAGAGAGGATGAAGCTGGGTAGCCTGCATGCAGAACAGCGTTGAGAAGTATTCTGTGTTTGTCTGAAGTCATGAGAACCTTCTTATTTTATCTCTTAATTCATAGTATTGTTAGTAATTGTGCTCCATTGTGTATGGATTGTACACAGAATTGGTTAGGTTGGGCACTAGCTAAGCCAAGTCAAAGCTTTCAGCTTTCTGTAAGCACTATTTAAATCACAAGCTCTCTTTACCAACGTTGTCCTGCTTGACTATTTTATTTAAGCATTTTCACCCCTTGAGAAATATGTTCTCATCCTAACTTTGTATTTTTGGCTAATTAACTTTCATGCTCAGGGCATCGCACAGAGCTTTGCATCTTATGTACAAGTGGACAAGGACATGCACTTTTCCAAAGTTTTATACTAAGCCTATAGTATTTATATTTATGCTAGACAGAAAACAAAGCTGAAGAAATCACCTCTCTTTCCATGTCTTTCATTTAAAAATTTTTAAAAAGCCTCCAACTTTTAAAAACCTTGTTTTGAAATGATTTTATTATGCTTAAAGATTTGGAGGAGCTAGAAATTGTGGTCA
>JAUBOD010001020.1:523898-546701 GCA_032353885.1 Nothura maculosa
GAACCCTTACTCAAACTATTTTAATATAGATTATCAAATTATCTTGATGACTACTTATCCCATGAGATAAGAAGGGCAATGTGTTTTTAATTTTACGAAAGACATTTTTGCTGCTGCTTTTACCCTTTTACTCCAATATAGAGATATTTTCTGGAGAAGGGCATTCGATCTTTTCCTCCTCAATCTTTTTTCCTTGCTCTTACTGGATAGATATTTTTTCTTTTACTCATTTACGATATACAATATCATGGATATGAAAGGAGGAGCTCTGTCTTAATAGTCTTCTTGGTGCCGTAATGACAAACCTAAACACGTCAAAAAGAGCAGGCTAATGGCAGCTAGTTAATGTGGGGTTTTGCCACAAGGAAATTACAGACTTTTGAGCCATCAGTAACCTCTTCCTTGAGTAAACTTTAAGAAATCTTCCCTCACGTGAGCGTATGAGCATCCGTAGAAATCTGTTAATGACTGTTCATGTGTCCAGAAAAAAAGGAGCACCCAGCAAACTAAGGCTCATTTTTGTCTTTCCTGCCAAGAAAACCAGCATGAAGTGGCTATTCTGGTGGCCAGATGGGCCATCCTAACAGTTGTCCAGTTACTTGGAGACATCATTGAATCACTAACACAAACTATCTCAGGTTTCGTGCTTCATCTTCCCTCCCTCCGCGCAAGGAAACACAAGTGTGCCCTCCTCTTACACAGCTCCTGGAGGCACAAGATGTCCTTCCCAGCACACCACATAAGAGCATTTCTCATTAAGTAGTAGGAATGCAGCTTACCCAGTGCCAGCTTTACAGCTCCCCTTGCAGACTAGCACTGAGACCTTCCCAGATCTTCCCTGCAAGTCCAGCCCGAGCTGTTCTGCAAGGACCACAAGCACCAGCTGCTGACGGTGAGGACTTGTGCTCGCAAATGCATAATTTGAGCTGGTAGGGTTTTTTTTTTATTATTTCAAAGTTCTTCCTTAAACTGACTTTTTAGTTTAGACTGTTAATACTGTGAAAGATACTGTGAGATTCCAATAACTACAGTATTGAAGGTCACATTGAGTATTTAGTGGGAACAAGTTGAAATGTTATTGAATGAGTCTTTGGGGGCTACAGACCTTCATCTTTCAATGCATAAAAGCAAACAAAACATTCAGAGCTCTTCTCTCTTGTGTTTCCTTTTCCTATACAGTGCAGGATACAGATCAGAATATGCTACCATAGAGCTAATGATTTTTTTTTGAAAATATCAGCAGAAGTGTGAAGTTTATTTGAAGAGGTGGATTATAAACAGTCAAAGTATGTACATACGCGGTGCGCTCAGCAGTTACACTTCTGAATATATTAAGCAATTATGCCATGGTAGATTTGGTACTTTAATTCACTTGATATTAAAATTTGATCTCCTAACCTAAAATTTGATCTCCTAATCTTGCCCAGAGTGTATGTACTTCATACTATACTAAAAATCACTTCAAATATGATTAAATTAATAGACGTGTGATTTGAATCATTTTACATCCTTCTGTCTATCAATATGTCTTCTGGATATACTCACCCTTTAACACTTCTTAACATCTTGTTTCTCTTTAATTATATAAGCAATCGGAGTCAGCTGTTATATGACTGTCTTTATTTCATGTGAAGACCTTTATATTGAACCTTGTCATTATGTGCCACTTCACAATTTATTTTATAATGCTCAGCTATAAGACAAGGACTGTGTCTTGCAATTCTCTGCCTTAATCCAGAATGATGTACTACATGATTTAATAGACCAGGTCATAAGCCAGACTTGGTTCTACTAACTGCAGTTTATACTGCTTTAAAAAAAATGCTTATTTTAAATTTTCCTCCTCTGCCTTTTAAATGTAAGGATTTTGTGCTGCCTTTTTTTTTTTTGAAACAAATCTTCACTTAAAATCTAATCGTATTTTAAGAATACAGAACCAGTGTTTCTTCTACTGTTTTTAACTTTAGCTCAATTTTAGTTTTGTTTGATTGAGATACAATTGTTTCTGTCTAAACTAAAATCCCTAGATTTTTTCAAAAAAATCCCCAAAATCTAGCTGTGATTCTTTACAGAAGCACAAAAAAAACCCCACATATTTTTAAGGTGTCACAGCTGACTTTTATAATGGTGGTGTGTGGATTTGTCTTGGTCCTAAATATTTTTGTGTCCGGTCTTCTCATTTGATATGCACTATTTCAGGTGGGTTATAGTATTTGTTCGTTTTACATTGTCTCGCAAAGTAAATTTCTACAAGATTTGAAATCAGATTCTCCTGGTAAAGATATCAATAACACTAAAGACTATGAATTATTTAGCAGTTCTATCAAGGGCATACGGTTTTGAATAGTTTTTCTCTTGTTTAAACTTGTAAAAGTATTGCAATCAAAATACTGCAATTTTTGTTTTGAGCATTGAAGATAATAAATTGGACTATGATACACATAGAACATACATCTTGTGGTCAAGAAAAATACCACTGATATCAGAATATTTTTTTCCAAGCAGAGCTTTATGTAATTTTCTTTGTTTCTTTAATTCTGCCTTGAATTTTCATGGTTTTCTTTTGCTACTCATCACTTTGTTGTTATTTTTGCTGCTTAATGTCTTTTCTTTATTGCTCCCAGAGGTGCTGAAATCAGAGGTTCTGAGCTGTCTTTTAAATTAAGCCCACATAAACAGTTGGTTTTAAAAATTTGTCATTTCCATGCGTCACAGATTGGTGTTTGTTGCTGTGTTTTAAGAACCTATAGAGATACAGGCCACCTGAAAATTGAGATTTTCATAAATCAAATGGCTGTAGGAGGCAAGGATTTCTGGCAAATGTGCCAAAGTTGTGTTGTTAATAAGTGTTAAAACTTTAATAATTTTCTATTCATTTCCAATGGATTAAATTTTCTATCATTTCTAATAGTGTCTCTATGACATTTCTGTTACCCTGAACAGTTTTTATTCCTTTTTAAGCTCACATTTTTAGCTATCTAGGCATAGTCATATTTTTTCCATTATATTATTGTTTGGCGCAGAAGGCCTTGATGTGTTTGCTCATGTTCTTCAAATACCTTCTATGTGACTTTTATGGGTGCTATAATTTTTGATTTTGCCGAGCATTTTAGCACATGCTTCTCTAAAAGATAAAACATCGTGTGAAATATTATTGTCCACTTTAATATTGTGAAAACCTGATAAATGTAGTGAAGTGTTTTAATGTATAATAATGACTATTAAAAAATACTATAAGAACATAAAGCAGTGGGAACATACACTTATATAGTGGAAGGTTTGATGATAATTATCTTTCACCCTGGATGATGAATGTTTCAGTGTGTAAGTGGTGGCAATTTCTCAGTGATAAATCTCCCAGGTATTTTAAAGGCTGAGAGTAAAATTCTGCATTGGGAGCTGTCAGTCTCTTCTGTTGAAGCTATTTGTAAAGCCAGCCTAGAAAATAAGACGTTCTCCATAATGACTCCTGAAGTTTCACAGCACAATTTTTTATCAGTATTTTATTCCCTTAGAGACCATGCTAAAGCTGGTTTAATACAGCTTCTCCCTTACATGGATATCATTAGTGTAGTGAAACCATACTAACATGGCAAAGGCTTTCCTTAAAATCCTGGACTCGTAGTTTGTACTTTCAACCTCTAACAAGAGAGGAATGACAAAAACTTCAGCTTCTGACTGCGTTCTTCCTTGACGTGCATGTGACTTTTGTTAATCTGAAGCTTCATGATGGGCTTTTTGTATTATGCTTGTGATAGAAGGTACTAAACATGCTGCTTTGCAAAACCTAGTCATGTAGAATGAATGTTTTACATAAAGTAGATTTTCTGGAGAAGAAATAATGACCTTGAAAACTTGTAGAGCGGTAGAGCATTGTTACACAGAGGCTGTTGCTTCAGTCATTAATCAGATTGGTCTGTGCCTACAGGTATTGTCGGCTTTTCAAAGTGAATTATTAAAGATACAAGAACATGAGAAGTGTTTATTGCTGATCATTTTATCAAGCCAAAAGAGCAGAAGTCATTTCATACAGACCACAGAGAAGAGAAAGGGTTGTTTTTTCCATCTGCATTTACAGAGGGAGTTTAATATATTGCTCTGAGAATATGTCAGCTTAAAATCAATGCATTGCTTAAAGAATAAGCATTTTATAAAACAACTGCTAAATATTAGCAGTTTGAATTTATTCACCAAGGTTTGACTCTTCAGAGTCTATTCTTCCAACGCATGCAAGCTAAGACCATCTGAAATCTCTCTGCAAATTAAGTACAAGATTTCTCATCTTGTACTTTTAGATATTTTTGGAAATATGCAGGATGACATTGCATCTCCTAAGGGCTATATATTAGATAAAGAAACAAATACTTAACTGCCCACTTAATCTTAATTAAATCCTCATTGATGAAATGATGTATTGATTTATAGCTCACATACGTGCCAGAAGTGTGAAGTTTTAGCCTCAAATGACAATACTAAAAGTTATTTTTTAAAACAGGATGAAAAATGAGTAGCAGTATTGCTTTCCAAAAAGAAAGGGCCATCATTCTATTTGTAGTGAGTTTAATTAGATGAACTAAGGCCAAAAGAAAAAGTTTAATCAATAGTCATAAGGAACATATCACTTACGCGACAGATAAATATAGACGGCCAAGAACTCCCGAGACAAGTGTGTGCCAGTAGAGAGGAAGCAGATGAGCATCATGCACAGGATGCTCAGCAGGCGGTTTGGAGTTGCCCATAGAGCACGTGTTAAAGTCAAGTGCTCTGCTCGGATGACTTAATAGATTTGAGATTTCCAGTAAAATTAGAAAAGTGTTGGTGTGAATAGGATTGTAAGACCTTCTTTTGTACTACCCAGTCATCCAGACTTGGCACAGGATGAGTGCGAATTCTAGCAGAGCAGGGTTACTGAAAGACAAATATAAGTAGAAATTAACTGTGTGACTTCTTTAGGAAAGGTAAGGATGAATAAACTATGATCTCTAAAGGCACTAAAAAGAGCAGTGGGAGAAGAGCTATTCAAATGAATGGACATTGTTGATCTAAGAACAAATCAGTATTAAGTGCTCATGAATACAATTGTGATGGAAACTAGGTAGCTTCTAACCACTAGAACAGTGATCAGTTTATGTTCAGGAGTGGTGAGAGGCAATAATTAACCTATTTGAAGGCAACTTTGTTCTGATATTTATGGTGATGACAGAATGTAGGAACAACCTCTTAGTGCAGGGTCATGCTCTTGTAGTAAACTGCCCATAACAGAGTTGCACAGTAATGTATGCTCATGCAGAAAGGTGTCCTGCTCTACAGGTTTGGCTAACATGGTTGCCTATGAAATAATGGGCTGTCTCATCTAGGGTTGATGTGCTTATTCAGTGCCATGGACTTCAGAGTTAGGTTCAGCATGAGTGCATGGTTGGGCAAAGAAAGAACAGCTTCCTGCAGAAGGCTCCCGAGTGCAGTTGTGCTCTCAGTATGAGCTGGCTCTCACCAACGAGCCTAGACAATTGCTGGAAACTACCCCCAAAGGTTTGTAAATTGTTATCCATGTATTTGAGCTTGGAGAGTCAGGAGGTGAGTGAGTGTACATTACCCACCTCTCTCCTCAGTGCACTCAGCGAATGTGCCTGGGTGGTCTGTGGCTCACTCTGCTATTGTCAGTGTTTATTATCAAGCTACTGATGCAAATGTTCCCCACAGCATATTGATAACATACTCTTTGCAAGTGTCAAATCACAGAGTTTTAAACTCATCCCAAGAGCAAAACACAATGCGCTGCCTACCTGCTCACAGAGGGTGTGCCTGCAAGGCTATGGGCATGACCAGAGCAGACTCTCGTAGCAAATAAAGATTAGAGATTGTTGTTTACTGTATTATTTAATCATCTGAATTCAGTTGCTGCTCAGGTCTATGCACAGACTTCAGGTGAGAGTGTGTTCTCCTATGTTTGGACCTGTGAAAAGGAGTGTTCCAGTATGAAGCAGTACGACATGGGAGGATGCATCGTTGCATCCTGCTTTCCTTGCAGCAAACCAGAACTCTAATTTCCTGAATTTGTTGCGTGCATTGCTTTATAAAAGATCAGTTCCTTTTACTTATATATCACTGTCAAATATTTGGCTAGCTTAGGAGGTTTCCTTTCACTCAATCAGCATGAAATGGAATCTCATTTCTTTGGAATACTGTTACAAAGGTACTTCAAGGAAATGAGTTTTGTTGCTGTTGTTTGAGTTGAAATCTTAATTTCCTTTTTTTTCATAATTTTTATGTAAGGTGCTATAAACAGATGTTTAGGTTGGACATAATAACTTGGAGACTTTTCTTTATCTGAAAACCCTGTTAAAGGATTGGCCAGATAAGCCACTACACTCTCTTCTCGATAAACATGATTTAAATTACTCAATTTTTCTTTCCTCTGAGGCAGAAAAATCAGGAACATAAATTTATTTGAACAGAGAAAGAGGACTGAAATTAGACAATACAGCCACTGAAAGGAAATAATGATGGTTATAAATATGTATAGTATTTTAAAATGGATGATAGGAATTGTTCAATATTTTAAGTTTTACTGTTGTTACAAGCTTCCTGTGCATCTTGTTTTTTAATAAGAACAATGCACAATATTGGATGAAAAATGCATTTTTTGATGGGAAAAGCCAAAGGAATGCTAGTGAACCTGATTTCTCACACGGTATTTCCTTAACAGACTCTGTTTAAACACCCTGAGCCTATATTCATCTGCAGTCTATTGCAGAGCTTTGTTCAAAACTTTTCTCACTCTCTGCATTGACACGTTGCTGCAGTTTAAGGTCATTACTTCCTGCCTGGTCATCAAAGATATGCCTTCACTTTCCATATTTTAAAATTGCTATTAAATCACAGTTCAGATTTAATTTGTATATGAAAACAGTAGTTTAGAGGAGGGATGAGGATAAATGAGTGATGACATTATGCAAACCCATGCATGGCAGCACGCAGATCACCGCTGTGGTCAGTGACTGGGTATTTTGAAGCTGCCCCTCTCACCACCTCTGTGGCAAGGCCTTGGGTCTCTGCGAAGGATCAGTGTTTTCCACGCTGCTTTCAGGCCAATGACAAACTAGAGGTTTTGGCAGGTAAATCAGGATGCGTACGCTGCTTTATATGGAATACTGGATTTGACGCACTGCTTAGCGTGACATCCCCATGCAAGATTTGTTGATGGGTTCTTTCATGAAGGGATTTTTGATGTCTGCTTCGAACAATTCTTGATGATCCTCCATCTGGACTCTGAGGAGAGAATTACCGTATTGCCTTCTTGAAGGCCAAGTATTCCTTAAAACTTCCATGAAAGTTTAGTAAATAGACACTGACATATGTTTTCTACATTTAGAAATAATCACAGTCAAATAGACTTCACTGTGTATTTTTCTTCAGTAAGGGTAGATATCAAACTCTAAAGTGGGTGGTATTTATAAACCCATTGAAGAGTCCCACCAAGGTCAGTGGAGAAAGGCCCATAGCTTGGGGTCTCACATGTACTGCAGAAGAAATCTTGTGAAGCAAATGAAGACAACCTGTTTCTGCACTGATAGAAGACCCATACCTATGTATCTCCTCTTACTTTGATGCTTTTTTAATTATGACTCTTCGCTTGGTTAGTAGTGTACCTTGATAAATCATTTTCATCTATATGGAATATTGATTCCCCAGGATACTAAATCCTTAAATTCTTTGTAGATGCTTGCAGGTGGCTCTGCAGGAGCAGAGTAAATGAGTTTTTAAACATATTTACAATCTGTTGTTATTTCTTCCGAAGTATAAGTTTTATGTTACTGACATCCAGATCATTAGTAAACTGCTTGTTAGTAAATTAATATTAAAGATCCTCTTACTATGTTCATTTATTACATGAGTTAGAATGGCTCATTTAGTTACATATCCCAGAGAAACTGAATTGTTGCAGTATACTAAAAATTGGAGAGTATTTCTGAAAGATTTTGCCAATGGAAGATCAGCAAGCATTAGGGTGATTTAGATTTCCTGAGAATCTTGCCCATCATGAATGCATGAGAAGAAACATAGGCAAAGTTGATGCTGAAAATAGATTAAATTAAGAAAAAGCCCCCCCTTATCTTGTGTTCTCTAATGGATTTTAATCATGAAAATTGTAGTGGTTTTTAGAACCAACTTAATGGTAGCTGTCACTAAATGAGAAAAGACCAGCATTAGAATGTTCTCTAAGCACAGAATATCATTATGCTGTAAGTAAAAATATGCACTTATTTTAGATGAGTATATATATCAATATTAACAACTATTTAAAATCTCAACTGTAACGTGTTTCATAAAGATCTTCCCGCTAAAGAAAGAACAATGAGGTGATTAATAATGCTTTTCAAGCCGAGATAACACACAAAATACAGTATAGTTTTCCCAGAAGATGAAGGTGTGAATTTTCCCATACATCATCTTAATGGCAGCATTTTCTACAAAATGACGTGGGGAACTCCTTTCATATTTCATGACGTCTATTTGCCCAGTCTCCAAATGCCAAATGTGCCAGTGAACAGCACTTTTATATTCATGGGTTTCTAAGATGGCTCTGACAGTTGTCAACCAGAGGAGTTTAATCGGAAGGAATCTGACTTGATATTTCTCCATACTCAAACACATACAAAAACCTGCAACATATATATATATATATCTCCACATTGGTCTTTTACAGAAATAAAATTCATGAGTGAGAGTTTTCTTTACCATTACACTTGACTGTGTTGATTTGAAATGCATTTTCATTTATTCAAATTACTGAAGTAGTACTTCAAGCTTTTTAGTAGAAAGCAGGCTAGAGTGCAGGAAAAAGAATTCTGATCAGCACTGCAGCTAATGTTTTCATACCGTAAATGTGATTAAAATAGTATGAATATTAATGCTGTCACAGAGAGAAAGATAAAACTAAACTACAGGCAACAATTTTCCAGACAGCTGAGCTATTTGTGCAAGAAACAGATTCTGAAGAGATTCAAGAGGAAGTCAGGTTGTTCTGAAACAAAAAAGATTCAGGTGGAGATTCACATTCATACTGAATTATTAACAACAGGAAGGGATAAGCTAACACAAAGACTTCAGAAATTAATTAGATCAGTCTGTAAGGAAATCCAAGGAGATGTCAGAAAGTGGGTTTTTTTGCCAATTTTGAGAGGAGGACAGAATTGTATATAAATACTATGCTTGTGCAGGAAGCCTTGTTGTCTTTTTGGTAAATGCACAGAACTTGGGACTTCTCCCGTGCTTCAAAGAATTACTAAGAGACTGTATGAAAAAGAGAAAAGCATGTCTGGTACCAGCTTCTTCCAATTCATCTCGTACTTGCTAAAAATGTGTTTTTTGCTAAAAATGTGTTGTGTGGATCATACCATGCTCCTTCTTATAGACTGGACAGGACAATAGAGCTAGACATTAAAAGAACAGTTGCTCTTAAGACAGATGTAGCTTGTGTGTGAACATTTAAAAAGCAGGCAAGAAGTTTTCCTGTTGTTTCCAGCCCACAGCATTTTTGCAAGGATCCTGAGATTCGTGTTTTTATGAGTAGGGCCTCACTAGGGCCTCATACACAGATCAGCTAAAGACAAATGTGAAACAGGGCAGCCTCTCATTATTTAATTACCTTTCTGTGAAGAGGAACCTCCGTATTTTAATTCTGCATGGATTTTTATTGCAATTAAAGCTCTGATTCTATCAACGCACAAAACAAACTGAAAAAGCTTTTTTTTTACAATTAGATCTTCATCTAATTTTAATTAACATGTCAGATATAAACATGAACAGGATTTAGAATTACATTACTAGAGTTTCATGAGTTCCTGTATGCTTCCAGCCTAAAGCAATAACTACTTTCCACTGTTTTAATCCTTGAAATTTCTTCTCTGAATCTGAACATAATAGAAAAAAGGTTTTAGTTTTGAACAAGAAAAACAGCCACAAGGCTGACTGCAGATTTTGCGATCCAAATCCATTATTACTAAAACGAAACAGACAAACAAAAAAAATAAATATTACGTTGATTTAGTCTGAGTTATGTCTCTGTTTCATCAGTAGCTTTCATGGAGTGTTGTGTTTTTGCAGCGTGGTTTTTCTTTGTGTTTTATTCATTGTTTGGTTCTCATATCAGTTGTAGTGGAATTCACAGGGAACTATGAGAAATCGTGTTGTCTGGGAAGTGTGCAAGGGCACTGTGCACCGCAGGCGAAAATGAGACATTCTTACCTGTTCTTGAGCAAAACCGTTTTGACCACTAAATGCATAAAGCACGTTCCACTGCCAGATATCACTTCTTATTTCATCGTAAGAGTCTAGTAGTGGCAGAGCAGTATCACTTGAGGTTGTCAGAGCAGAGGGTAGTGGTATTATATAAAGAAATCTTCATGTCTTGTCCTTTGCTGTAGCTGCATGGTGTTGCTGTATGATGTTAGGTTCTGCGCAGTGGAGATGTGTTGGTAGAGATGAGGAAATGCTTTGCTGCAGCAAGTGATCACATGGCCTGGACAGTAGCTGTATAGTGCCAACTTCATGCAAGACCATTTCAGAAAATATATAGGAGTATTTTCCAGTCCATCTCTGGAGAGAGAAAACACTCACTTGAACCACATACCTTAGTATGGAGAAGAATAGCTTTTGGATCAAGCCCATCTGATTTAGGTTTTGATCTCTGTGAGCATAAAGTTTAGAGCTAATATGAAGAACGCTCAGTCCTGAACTTTCTCTTGCCAAATCTGCAAAAGGGCCCAATCTCTGATTATATCAATTGTGAAATCTGGTCATTTCTCTGCCCTTCCAGTAATTCCAGCTTGTCTGAGTTACTTCACAGGAATTTACTTGGATTTTAGTTTCTTTAAGATTCTCATACTTTTTTAATACTTTTTATAAATATTGTTTTTAAAAAAACATGTTTATTTCTCTTAAAAAAAAAAAACAAACCTTTTTTAAAGGAAGAAATTTGACCTGTTTCCGGCATATGTTTTATAGGAGAGTTTACCACTACTGATTATATTCATGATCATCTAGATCACAGATTATTAAGCCTTGAGAGAGGAGGAGAGCAGAGAATTAACTGATTTTATTAAGAAATGAACACAAAGATTCATAAATAACAGTCAAAGTACCCGCAAAAAAAAAAAAAACCCTCTACAGGCTTATTGTTTCCATTCATCAATAACTATTGTTATTTCTGAATTTAGATAGCAATCATCTGAACACTTACATGCATGTGTATCTAAATTCAAATGAACTTCCATTAACTAAAAAAAGAGTTCTCATAAAATTATATATGCATAAGCTTTGCAGAGCTGGCATTTCAGCTTATTAATATTCTAGATAAGAACCACAGGATTAACTTCCACCTGGCATTAACTGAAATAAAGTCATAGCTTTCACTGAAGCGATTTATACTGACTGACTGATTTCTTTCCTTAAAAGTTTTTTTAGATATGATGATTATCAAAATTTACATTTAGTCAATCAGTATTAGCTGTATTCAAAATCACGTATGGGTAGTCAAGTAGATATAAAAGGTTCTGAAGTAATGAAGAAATGATACTTATCATAGGATCCCAAGTAGATTCCTGTTTCCCTGTTTTCCCCTGATCATATGCGTTGCATTGCACAAATAATGTAATATTCTCCAGAGTTATGCTTCCAAAAAAAAAAAAAAAAAGTGTGATGTGAAACAATCAAGTTGGTTTTTTTTTTTGTTGTTTTTTTTTCAGTGCAGTGGTATTTTTAAGTAAGGAATACTAATCAGACTCTTTCATCATGTGGATGAGGAGTAGCATTAACATTCTCTGGTGACATGCCATTATACAACAGGGACATCTCTGAGAAATTTTTGACACAGTAGAATTCTTAACATGATTTGCCCAGAGCTCTGGTCAGATTTAATTGCATTCCTGCACAGCTAGTAAATCTGCCATCAACTTGTCACTTACCTCAGTAAAACTATCTTGCTCCAGATGTCAGTCAGTAAATACTCTATTGTGTGTGCTGATTGAGCTACAGATTATTTCACCTCTGGCCTTCAGTTTTGTTAAAAGAATTTGAAGAGCTTGTCTCTTCCTCAAAAGAAAGACATTAATTATGGATTATTGATTTAAAAATCCTTGTGTGTGTAGATATAACTTATCTCATTGAGCCTCTGTAAGAATAAAGTTTAATGAAACCTGTGTGTATGTCACCAATTTACCAATGATTTTGTTAAAATACGTAGTAGAATTCAGTTGGAAAAGTTGACATTTAAAGTATAATGCAACACGTTCCATTTAGAGCATGTAGTATTTACTGACTGTTCAGGAAACAGCATGAGAGGGAGAAGAGGGAAGAATATTGCACCCGCTGCTGTGATGTATATGCTAAACAGGAAAGAAAGATTGAAGTATATGAATCTTTTGCTCATTTTCGATTAACCGTGTACTAATGAATGTATCTAAAATCATTTGAAGGAGGAGAAACCTCACAACAGTTACCAATAAAACAAAATATAGAAAAACTATTTTCAGAATACTTGCTCACACTAGTAAAATTTTCTGAGTAACATATACTTCCCGCATCTCTATATTATTTCCAATCAAGCTTCTACAGTTCTTCATGCAGTACTTCATTACAGACATGCTAAAGATTGATATTCTTGCATTTTTAACAGATCCTAAATTTTATCTTACTTTCCAGTGAAGGAGCTCATGAAATGAGGCAATTTAATTTCTTGCAATGACAGACAGTTAAATTAATTGGAAGATATTCTTGGGTCATTCTAGTGTTATTTTATACAAGCAAGGATATGGTATTATACTAATTTTAGGAGAAATGATATAATAAAATTTTTCAGGTAAAGTAAAAAAAAATTAAGATAGATTCTTTTAATCTTAGATCTTTTTCCACATTAAGAAAAAGTAATTTGTTTAAATGCTTTGAGTTTTAATATTACTGAGCAGTGATAAATAGTCATGCTAGTTAATGAAGTACTAAGGTCATCAAGTGGAGTTCAGGCTTTGCCAGTGACCTTTTATGAAGGGATGAGATTGTTAAAACTGTGTGGATGTGAAAATGCTACCTGGGAAGAGGCTGTTGAATTTTGCAGGTTCTTATTCCATGTTCCTTGGTAGCAGTTAGGAAAGTTCTTGGAAAGTATCTAAAATTTTGGGAACTCTGAAATTGGTGAGAATACGAAGACAGACTCAGCAAGTGTCAAAGGAGTAAATCTAAGCCAACTCCTCTTAGACTGGAATTATTTAATTTTGACTGGCTCAGTAGAATAGTAGAATAATTATATTCTTAGTGTTTCAAAAAGTTGTTATGAACAATGGGCAGAGAATTTTGATTTCTGAATTTACTTTTTAAAAAATAGTGTGCATCGCAGGTACAATATACTTCATATACATGGCATACATGTATATATGTCTTCAGAAAGATAAAGGTGAATGTTAAGACTCAAGCAGGTAAGTGACACTGCAGACTTATCATTTATTATAGTAAGGTCCTCAAACCCAAGGGACTCCTCAGAGCCACATTTCATGGCACCTACTGCAGGAACCTTCTAGATGCTTTCCCTACCTCAACTTTCTCAGGTCTCCATCGCTTGTCCCCCACGTCCTGCATCAGGGACCTCCCAAGACATGCCAACCCATCTTTACCCTAGACCTTTGAGAAGTCACCTCTGCCACCACATGCAAACTGGTGTACCAGTTCTTCCCTCTTCTTCCAGTGACCACAGAGGACATATTCTCCTTGTGCCAAGGGCACACAGTGTTACTGCACAGTTTTGATGTGGCTGTGACCCAACTCACAGCCATCAGCATGTAGGTAATAAATGATGCTTAGAAAAAAATCTGATGTGCTGTTATCTCTTCTTTTGTGTCAGACTGGCACAGCCTTTCTAGTGACTTCCTTCACTATGTAAAGATTTCTAGTACGTTATTCATTACATTTCTGTCTTTCAGGTTGTACACTAACATTACACATAGTTTGTAACAATGATGAGAGATGACCCCCAGAACAAGAGAACTTAAAAATAACTTCAGGCATCTCAGTGTATCCAATGAATTCAGATAGTCTACTCATGAATGTTAAGTGGCTTCACTTTTTAGCAGGGCAGACTTTGGCCATTAAGTAATAAACAAAGAGATATGTAAAGACTACATCAGGAGAAGAGGTGTATTTTGGAAATTTATCATAAAGGTCAAATGCTGTCCTTATGGTGAAGATTTAAAGGAAAGTTTAATCTTTGGCTCATCAGAAATGCTATTACATGTCAGGACTTTACTAAGTTGCATACTAAAATTGACTCCAAGATTGTGGTGCCTCAGTCTTTGTCTAGTCCTGTTGCTTTTTCGCCAAGACAGGCAGTTATTTTTAAGGCTTACGGTAGTATATCTGGGGAATTTTGTAGAGGATGATGAGTCAGAGAAGTCGATGTAGTAGCTGTTGTCTTGTACTGAATAAATCAGAGTATCTCTGATATCTGTATGAATTTGAAAATAATCTATTACAAGCCAGTAATGTTTTACCATATTCTTTATATGCAAAAGTGAGTACTAAATTTAATTCAATTATTTACCTCACTGTATGTGCTTTAATACAAATTTATTGAGTGACAGTTGTTTTATTCCATTCAGGTGACTACAGTTTTTGTTTTTTCTGCAAAAGTATCTGCACCTTTAGAGGAAAGCAAGAAGGTCAGGAGTAGGCATCTTTAATCTGCTAATGCCACATAAATCACATATTTCTAGGAGAGAGCATACTTAATATGTGCTGCTGTCTGTATGAACCTAGTGTATAGGTTATACTTCCTGGCTGTTTGACTAGTCTCTGTTTCTGAAAACCCAGTTGTTAAATGTGACTTTTCATCAACATTGCCATGGACAAATGTTTACAACCTTGAATTAACTAAGGGAGAAGGAGTACCTGGCAGGGTCAGGGATGTACGGAGGGGTATGTTGAAGATATAGAGGGAGTATAATTGGAGCTGAGAGTGAATGGAAACAGTCCGTTAGAATAACAGATCTAGCAGCAAGTCAGACTGTGCTGTGGGTTTGATGCAAAGGAGAGGAGCTTAGCAGGGGGATGTAGCAAAGGCTGCAGTTTTGTGAGCACAGGTAAAGGTTTTTTGCACAGACAAAGCCAAAAAGAGGAAAAAAAATACAGCCATCCAAGTAGCATATCCATATCTGTACCTTGAAAGCACTCTCAGAAGAGGGGAAGGAAAGTTGTTGATGATAAAATTCCATGTAAATTTTTATAAAATGTACTTGCAGTATAAATTGTTTAAAAAGAAATTACAGACAAAAAGTACATAATCTTTCTTTTCACTTTTCCTTTTACTGGTTTTGTCTTATTTTTCTGAGTTGGGATTTGTATGTGTAAAATGCCAGCTGTTTGTCGGGGTACAAATTGTTGTGTGGAACATGACAGGGGAGCATCATTTGTTTCCCATACATGCATGGAGCAGAGCAAGCTCTAGCGCATGTCTCTGTATAGCGTCTGCACAGCACAGCATGACACAACTGGTGCAGGACTGGGGTGCTTTGGCTTTAGGGGAGGCAAAAGCAACAAAATATTTCTGTTTTAGAGGTCATAGTTTAGAAGCCGTGGCCATGAAGGCCTTCATGAGGTTTCTGTTTCGTTGTGTTCTTTTCTAAGTAGTTCTGGATAAAATGTTTATGGATTTTCTTTTCCCTTAGCGACTGAAATAGAACGTCATCTTGGAGCGACACCTAAGACAAATTGCATTTCCATGATACCTAAAATCAGTAATACTGTTTGTGTGAAAACCTTTCTGGTGCGTCCCAGGAATGCTACATGGAGCTCAGCCAAGGGAAAGGGCACCTGCCTTCCCTCTTTTCCTTCTGCTCACTGCCACTGCTTAATTGACTGACCCATCAACTGCTATTCCCCTGTTGCCGTGTCCCCTGCAACTCTCTATTGATTTTCCTGGTGAAAAAGTTCACTGAGATGGCTGAGCTGGAATCTTTTTTTCTTTTTCTATTGCACTTGGCTTTCTATTAGTTTAAACACACTAGGCTGTGGCCTTCTCTTATCATGAATATATGGTATAGAAGTATATTAAACAGTTATGGTAGCCTGCAGCACTCATTAAACCGGAAATACAGTAAACATTTATTATAGCAGCAAGAGGAAACTACACAGCACTGGCTAAATAACAAGTGTGTCAAAAGATGCATTAGGGGGATATTACCTAACCTTTGTTCGTATCCTTTTGCTTGCAAAAAAACAAACCAAAACCATAGGTTAGGAAAATAGGTAAAACAGACACCAAATTGTTGAATGAATTATGCAGAGAGGTCAAATCAGATTCCATCAAAATAGACTGCCAGAAAGCTTTTTGTAGGAAGAGGTAATAAAAATAAGTGAAGTTGTTATTTCGTGACTTCAGGAACAGGTTTTCTTTCATTTCTAAATTTCTTGGTAAAGCAAGTTCTACAAAGTATTTCTCTTTTTGTTAGAATGAATAATGTATTTTCAGAAATTAGCTTTTAAAAAGACGATTATATTTTTGTTAATAAAACTAAGTTACTCCTCCCCCCTTCAGCCCCTTGGGGAACGAAGATGCACAGGTGTGCACCCAACTCTCCCCATTTGCTGCATGCAAGCACCACTCAGCATGCTCAGCTATGGCCACATCTACCTGCACAGGTGAAACATGTTTATCCTCACACAGCCAGGTGTCTCAATTTTTTTCCAAATACAATAAAATGGCCCCACTAGATCTTTAGATCAGTGTGAGCAGGAGAGTTTCAATTACATGAGGACCCCTTTGGATAGGTTTAGCCAGAGGGAGCATTGCACAGACTTGAATCAAACTCTCCGATGTGGGACATAATTACAGGGCTGCTGTATTACTGTCTCAGAGGATGCAAGGGCTGTGAATGGTTTGAAGCTCCACGAAGGAGATTGCTCCAGCAGCCCCTTCCAGGATGCAGCTGAAGTTCTCCCTTGAGGTTTTCAAAGCTTATTAATTGAGCCTGCGACAGCACATTATGCTACTAAGTGTTCAGAGCCTCTGTGTGTGTGATTAACATGGGATATTCAGGGAAATTAAATACCAGTTCCCTGGCAGAATGATATTTAGATGCTGCCAGTGCCTGAGTTACCAGTCCTGGGAGAAATGGTTGTCTCCTTCTCCGTGAGCAAGCTGCAAGGAGGCTCCTGTAATGCTCTTCAGCAGCCTCACTGCTCCCTGGCTTGGGCAGCAAAGAGCTCTTAGCTGCTAGGGCATCCTGCAGCAAGTCCCCTGGTGTTTTCCTAGAGTCCAGTATCAACGATTTTCAACTCCATCTGTTTTTCCCAGGAGCATATGGCTGAATATGTTGAAGGTAAGAATAAAAATCCAAAAGTATTAGGATCACAGAAAGTAATCTTCTTTCATCCTCTCTGGTGCAGGAGTAGATAGTTCTAATCCTTCCCTCCAGCTGCTATGTAGCCAGCCACTATCAGCTGGAAACTCAGATAAAAATCTATATTTTATATAGTAACATCATATACATAACAGTCAACTCTTGGGCTGTTTCTGAGACTTCCCTGAGCCTCTTGTTTCTCAGCCAGGATTACATGTTCTTGTCTTTTAAGCAACCTCTTGGAAAACAATTAATACAGAGCAGAGTTAAACTACTCCTATGTGCACTACAGGCAGTAAGAGCAGGAACTTTAATGGAGCTAATATTTTTAGATTTTGTTTTTCAGAATTTTGTTCTGCAAATAATAGTAATTTCCAAATTGTTGGTTTGGTTTGCTTTTGTACTTGGTAATTTTTAAGTAATTTCTTAAGAGAATAAGCTTTTTAGGATAAGCATCTGTGAGATTCTTCTTCACCAGATTTTTTTTTTTATTTTTTTAATGCCCAAACCACCAGTTTATTCAGTGTGTGAATTGTTGTGCAGTGTGGAAAATGTAGCAAGATTGGCAAGGCATTGCTTAAATTACTGGTTCCACAAAGGGAAAGAAAAGTTTTCTGATATCTCAAGTGTACACTGCTCACAGCTAGAAAGCAGTTTAGTGTGATAAGTGATTTTAAGTGTGAAGTAAACGTTAAGAATGCTGAAAATGATGGAAAAGTTTTGGAGCAGGTTGACTTTAAATGTATTCCCATACGAAAAGTGTTATTGAAAACTTTATAATCTATTTTGCTCTGATTATTATAAAAATAGAGAGAAATTAGAGTTGAGGAGCATTCCTATATATTAATTTCTAATACTACTTTCTTGTATTATTCTCCAGTGTGAGACTTAGGGAAATAGTACATATAAAGCATGTGTGTTCTTCATACTTTAACTCCAGTGCTTTTCTTGAACTGAAAGCAAGGCAGGACATTCTTTCTGCTGCGAAGGCTCCACTGGTCAAAGTTTCTGAGTTCTTCTTGATCTCATATTACTCCCACTGTGGCTTCTCTCTTAATCACCTTATTTTGGGGTCCGAGTGTGTGGTTCTGCATTGACTTCAAGGTAAGGAGTCGTGAAAACTCTGAAATGCATCAGGGCCTCTGGAATTTTCCTCACTTAGCACGTTCCCTAATGTGTGAGAGAAAAGCTCATTCAAAGAGTCGTTGAACTTTTGTCTTTGAACTTCAGCACTGAAAGTGTCTTGCAGGCCTAGCCTTAGTCAGAAATGCAAAACTCCCCCTATAAGCCCATTCAAAATGAGTAAATTATTAATCGTCGCTGAGTTTTATTTTCTAAAGACTTACAAGACATGGGCAATTTAGACCCGGATCCCCCAAAGCGCTAGTGTTAATTGCTAATGACATCAGTGGCAACTTCTTTTGAAAATGTTCCAGAATGGATGTTAAATACTTTGATGTTAAATGACGTTAAATACTTTAAAAGCGGGGAGGTCTGAATCTATATAAAAACACTTTAAATTGCACAGTTAGATTACTTAATGCCCGAGTTTGAATTCCTTTATATCGTACTAATATAATGTAATTAGTACAAAGGAGGTAATAAAGATGACATGTCTTTTTACGGAAGAAAGTAAGTTAAGCAGCCTGGTTAAACCATCAAGCAGGGCGATGTCTCTTGAGGAACTACTTGTCGCAGAGCAGAACAAATCCACCCAGGGGAAGAAAGCCATCTCGGAATTTGGAGACTAATAGGCTTAATTTACTTTCTACACTGCATGATGGGATAGAAATTTATGTGCCTGTAATATTTGTCAGGACTGTTGTAAATAATTCCCTTTTATGACCATCATTCCTTTTTTCACCCCTTTCTCCCTCCTTGTTTTTTTTTTAAGTTGGAACACAGCTTGGATTTATGCTCTGCTCTCTCACTATTTCCTGTCCATCTCTGGCAGCTGAGCTCTTAGCTTGACCATAAGATTTAGAAGTCTGCGGAATAACAAGGGCAGTTCATCTCTCAACCCCAAATTAAAGCCCTTCCCACATTTTGATCTATTACTTTGTAGCTCACTAAGTCAGTGTCGAGTGGAGGCATTGACATCAGATGCTGCAGAGACTAAACATGCACATGGGTTAGAAATACAGAATGGAAGCAGCAGTGCATCATCCCATCTGTGTTTATTAGCAGGAGCTAATACTACTATGTTAATCATGCCCTTGTTCTTCCATACCTTCCTTCCTATGGCTAGAACCCAGTGTAAGACTTGCAGCTTTTGGGCTAGTTTTGATCTTTCCTTGTTTTGAATGCTGATTGGTTGTGTTGTGACGATGAGAAGGTAGAAAACCTCCAGTTAAAAAATGCAGAATTCATCAAGCATGAAGCCCTCTTCAAATTATCTTTTAAAAGAGGAGAAGTAAAGGAAATTCACAATCAAGTGTATATTCTTTATTTTAATAGAGTAATTATTAGAATTGCTTTTCCTCCTTATTTTCTATGCTTCAGGAAATCAGAAACTATTGTTTCTTGTTTAGACATCTCTAAATTTAAAATCTCACATCCTGTAATGATTAGATTGAGCTATTCAGCATGTTATTAATACTCAAAAAAAATAAAAAGATAAATTTTATCAATCTGAGGAAGGTTTAATTTCTTCCATACCCAGGGAAAAATATTATTTCTGTTCAGGTCTGTTCTAGTATTTCTGTGCACCTTTCCATCTTTGGAATAAAGGAGCTAGAATTTGTTGATTTTTCTCCCTCCAACCTTGCTTTTGAAGAAGTGTTTTGGAGCAAGCAAGTCAAAATGTGCTGGAGCTATGACTTTTGCTGACTCTTGTCCCACTATTTCAATATAAATTGGCTTTTGTCAGTATTTATGCATTGTGATAGCACTTGTCCTGGCAGCTGTCAAGATGGTTTACTAGTTTGAGTGCTTTGAGGAAGGAACTCAGGGAAAATTGGAAGAGAGGCAAAGACATTTTTTATGCTTACCTTTTTTAGTTTTATTTTTTTTCCACAAAGTTTTTTTATTTGCTTAATGGAAGAGAAAAACAGGTGAAGCTTATAATCTACAAAGACTACACAATAGTGTTAGATGCAAAAATCCTCAGCATATAATATTTTTGTCCTTAAAGAGTTATGTTTCTTGATCAAAACTGTGATGGAAAAGAAAGGAGCAGAAAATTATTCTTGGTGATTTGGTGTACGGTCAGCAATAGTACTTTGGAAAGGCTAATATGTTGCCATTTCTGAATTGTGAACTCAGTTATCTGATGGGCCCGTGCAGATGTGAGGTTTCAGAATGAGTTATATGTGAATGACTCTCATGTACCAAAGAAATGTATGACTGGAGTTGTGTTCAGCATTTGGCACCTGCTATTTAAACTCAATCACTGCCATAAGAGAGAATTTTGTCAAAAAAAGTTTTTCTTTATTAAAATCTGCTACACAGTCATTCTTTATCATAATAGGTACATTGAAATAGGTATAAAGTGGAAAGCAGAGGAAGATATCCCAATCAGATAAGTATATTTTCCATCTAGAACTCACTTATGGCAGGTTTAAGGAGATACTCCTTTTTGCTTGGTATTTGTAGGACTTGGTACTACAAGTACTTTTGCTTGGTACGATTTGCAGAATCAGAGATGCTGAGCTCTCCAATATAATAAATCTCTTGCTACCCTTAGTTTGAATGTTCTCTGAAAACTGGGGCAAAAATTAGCGTTGCTGATATCAAATTGGACTCTAATTTAAAAAAAAAAAAGAGAAATATTGTTTATAATTTTGAAAACTTGGAGAATGTTTTTAGAGAATTGAAATCTGAATAATTAATTACAAATCTTACATGTACATTAATTCCTTCATATAAGACATTCCTTCATATAATAATAGAGTTAATTGGAGTTAACCATATGACCGAAATCATCAAAAGGACCTGACAGGTGTTCTGTGGGTTTAAAATTAAGTAATAAGCAAGCATCAAAAGGTGCTTAATAAGCATCAAAAAGCTCAATTTTTAATAAAGCTCAAGATATGCCCTAGATGGTAGAAACTGGCTTACTCAAATGCAGTCTAGACGATAACTGAGCAAGCAGGTCTGCTCTGAGATATTTTGAAGTTTTTAATGAATCACAAGCTGAACTTGAGTAGTGCATCCCTGTTAGAAAGGAAGGAAGATGATGTCCCTGGAAAATATCCTCCAGGGCACCCTCTGTACTTTCTTCTCTTAAATACTACTCTTAATGCTTCAGCTGGAATACTCTGCCCAGTGCATGGCAATGGCCACTTGACATTACAAAGACTGCTTAAAAATAATACTTTTTAAGCTGTGATACTTAAGGATCATAAGATATTTATTTTTAGTATACCTCATTTTTGCAGTAATTTTGTAGTGTGCTTGTCTGATGTCAAACTGACCCAAGGAAGGTTCAATTTTAGTTTCTGTGGCTCTCTGCTTAAAAGTTAAATCAATACTACAGAACTGAAACAAAATTATTACTAAAGCTCTTTCTTCTGTAATTAAGTAGTTATATTTTTATCTGTACTTCTGAGGTGTCCTTAGAAGTAATTACAGTCACTCTATTTGTTATATTGTTCAATACTGTCTCTTATTAAAATGGACTGAAGTTCTAGAGGCTATATATGATGATATAAACTTAATATATCATAGCTATCATATTTCACCATGAAGTTCATGTTCTTTTTCTATTCCAGAAAAACACTTCTCTTGATTGGCAAACTGATTTGTTACAATTTTATAACAAATAATTCATAAATAGAATTTAAAATAAAAATTTGTGCCCATTGATAAATGTAATTTACAGAAATCTTTTTTCTGATTATGGATCTTTTTGGTTCTGTTTGTCATTCTTGTACAACATAATGTTCTTGACAGTTGGCAACTGGATCATCAACTTCTTGTTTTAATGAAATCAAGCATTATGCCAGAGGAATAATGAAATATCCCATGATGTCAATTGAAAAGAATTGAGATATGTATTTACATTTATTCATATATAGAGCTTGTTGGTTATTTCATGTTAGCAGGAGCAGTCCCACAAATACTGTTAGTGTACTCTTTTCATGTGCTGCCTATCATTTTGTCCTATTTCAGAACTCAGTAGAACCAGGAATGATTTTTCTCTACATTTCTGACAACTTCGTGCATATCTGCAGATATCTTTTTTTTTTCCTCAGTTGTAGCATCTCTTACAATTGGATCACAAATACAGTTTGTGAGTAATTGTGGATGATGGGATTGGAAGGAGAGTCTAGTTAAAGAACTCCATGCCAAAGGCTTCAGAGTTATTTAAGATTTTCTGCAGAATACCCAGTAGTTTCCTGACTTTTATTTTATTTTATTTTATTTTATTTTATTTTATTTTATTTTATTTTATTTTATTTTATTTTATTTTATTTTA
>JAUBOD010001020.1:553867-576893 GCA_032353885.1 Nothura maculosa
GTATGTGTTTTAAGGGAGTATATGATAAAGTAAAAAAGACTATGATGACTATAATGATTGGCATGTATGAAGTATTTCCTTTCTTTCCATACCTCCCCAAAAGGAGATATAAAAGTGTCTCAGAAAAAAAAAAAGCTTTGAGGGAGGTTTTAAATGAAGAGTGCACCAAGGACTTTGAGGAGGCTGATTTTGATGTCATAGATAACTTGAATGTGAAGGCCAAAATGTTTGTATGCAGAAGATGATGGGGACATGATGAGGGGAGATCAGGTATAATGAAGTAGAAGGTTATCATAAAATAGCAATAAGGTAGCGTAATAATGGAATTAATATATTGAATTGACTAAAAATATAAGTTTATATAAAAGTTCATATATATATATATAAATGTATAAGAAATATGCCGTAGGAAAAAACAAGACAGGAGAGAGACACGACATATAGTTTTAGTGATAGTGAACAAGAGTATGATTATGGCAGGGATTTAAAGAATTTGAGGGGTTTACTTTAGATTTTTATTTTTCTGAAGATTTGCAGATTTTGCTGGTAAATTAAAATTTGTCATCCATATGTTCTCTAATGCAAGAAGGAAGGAAAAGAAGGCGGCTCTAACTATATGTGGCACTTTTCTTGAGTCCTTTATGGGCTGGTTGATAAGAAGTTCAGCGCTTGCCAGATTCGCCTGCAGTTCCTCAGTGGGTGGCAGAACAGCTATTGTGATCGCTTTCAAGTATTAACATTTCCACAGATTTTAGATGACATCCAAGTACAAAGCGAGGCCTCGCTAGTCTTCATTCGTTCCTATCTTTCCTTTGTTTTGGTTGCAGCTTTTGCTGTGGGAAGAATTCTGTGCACCTGTTGCCGTCCCCGCGTTGCAAGGGCGTTATTATCACGTCAGCGTTACAAAAGTTGGGTGCCAGGCGGTGGCAGGAGCGCGGCATCGCTCCCCTGCTGCTGCACCACGCACACCAGGCGTGCTGCTCGCTAATGATGGGGCTGCCCTGAGCAGAGAGGCTGAGGAAAGAGCAGAAGCGCTCGGGTAGCGTTTGCCTCATGATGCATTTTCTGGAGAGCAGGGTGTCATGAAGACAAGACCATACAGAGAGGAGATATACGGCTTGAGAGAATGTTTTTGGGCATGTAAACATGATAAATAGGATCTACTCAGCACTACAGGAATCTGGTTGTCCGTGTCAGTTTGGATGGTTCACTGGTAGGCAGTGATTTGGATGGTTTTTAGTATTTTTGTGTTAGATGTCCAGTGATAAAGAAAAAACTGTGTTAAACGGGAAAATAGTTCCCATTATAATATTATAAAGATCTGTTTCTTTGTGTCCATAGATCTGTGGATGGATTTTCCAGGGAAAACTCCAAGGGTTTTTGGAGACTCTGGTCAGAATACAGAAATTTGTCCTCAAAACTCTCCTGCCTGTTGATTAGTTGGAGGTGCTAATTACTCTGTATATGTAAAAGAAAAAAAAATCCTTTCTGGAATAGGATGGAGATTATTGTCTTCATTTTTGACTTTTGCCAGCCCTGGATGTGTATAATGTCACATCTCTTATGCGCTTTTTGGCACCTTCCACTGATGTGCAGGCTGCCAGCCTCGCCCACTTCTGCATGCCAGTATTGAAATTTAGATTCAAATATGCCCTCAGCAAGCAATGTGTGAAAAGGTCAACGTGAGGAAGAATAATCTGCCTGTTATTTGGGTAGCATGTATGGTAGCCAAAGAAACCAGCTGTGGGAAACGGAAGAAGATATAAGCAGATATTAAAATTTACAAAATAATATTTTAATACCCAAAGAGACAGAATGGAACCCTAAAAAGGGGTTTATGAAGTATCATTTTTAATTCTGATTAGTAGTCTGTTATTATGATATAATCTGTGGTTCTCTTTGGGAAACAGCAAACAGCACCTGGTAGCCCTTTGGACTCCCTCCAAACTGCTTTGCGATACATGTGATCCTGGTAAAGCTGCAGGAGGGCTCGGCAGCTGCCGAGCATCTCGGAATGACAAGAAATCCTTATTTTGCAGGATATTCTGTTCTCCTTTATATTCCAGTAAAATTTATGGTTAGGAAGGATGCATTTAGAACGACACTTAAGAGCATGCAGTGTGTTTAGAGTGCTGTATTATTGCTTTAGAGTGTGACTGTTTTCGCAGCCAGTCTTGCAGGTAGCTGCTTGGGGCACGAGTGGGAAGCACAGCCTGGCTAAGCTGCTTGGTTGGTCTTGAGTGCTGACCCGGAGTGACCGAGCTGCTTTGGGGTTGCCTTTGCTTTAGGTCCCCATGTCCTGCCACAGCATCACAACCTGGGGAGGTTTGCCCTGAGATAAAGCTGTTTTGGCTTTGATGGAGGAACCATCAGTGGCTGTTTTTTACATATATTAGTAATGGGGTCCAATAAGAATGTATCTGTAGAGCAGAGCTGGTGCTGAGGAGCTGATAGTTGTTCTACGTGTGAAGACTGTGCAAAAGTAGCCCAGAAATTGTATATGAATTCCAGTATTATATGCATACATGCCACATTTTCTTTTCCTTCTCTTCTTTTTGATATTTGGAAGTATGTCCCATACATAACTATTATGCTTTTTGATGCATTCTTTTAAAGAAGTTAAGCAAAACCCTATTCCATAACAAATGAAGCAGACTTGAGGAACTGCCTTTCTCAGCACAGCTAGGGCTCATCCGCAGGTGCGGGCACACTGCGTTGCCAACCAAACCCACAACCCTTGGGCAACATGTTGCGTTTCTCCTTGAGATGTAAAGCAAAGTCCACCTTTACATGGTGAAAAGGAAGAGCAAAGGCAAATTTCAAATCCTCCTCTGGGTCAGTACAACATAATTTTGTCATAGGCATGATATATTTGTCTCATTCTGAATGCAATTTCATATCTTTTCCAAACAACTGTCGCTTATAAAGCCTATCATTTCCTTAATGCATACTTTTTCAAGCCTTCACCTTTAGTAATTCTGATGATTAGGTGCCTATCACTTCCTTTGAAAAACTGTGTTACAATTTAATTAACCTCACTGTTACAAAATGCTTGTCAGTCCCCAGTCCAATTTTCTTTAAATTATAGCACATGTTAAATTATTTCTTACAGTAAACCTCATACAAATTATCTACTTCCCTTAAGATGATTGTAGTTAAATACATACATATAGATTTGTTTTCTGTCCCATATATGTGATTATTTTTTGTAGTTATTTGTATTTAAAGTATTAGTAATGAATAAGTGACAAATGTATATAAGAAAAGTATGCAGGTAAACTGAGTGAAGACAGGATTCCTACACACTTCACAAATAGATTCTTATAATTGCTAAAAAAAATCTAGTTTCATGCTTACAGGAATTTGTCTTTTTAATAGTTTATTAAATATATTCATACTATTCAGGAATATATATATATATATATGCTAAGCTATTACATATATAGATTGGTAAATCTTATATACCTTATGCTGGTGAAGAAATGTAACCTGGAGAGTTTGCTACTTATTTATATAAAACGTTACATAGTGTAAACAGTGAAAGATACTCAGAAAAAATATTCTTAATTTGTGAAATGACTGCAATATTTATAATGAAATTCCCTGTCAATTACATTGATTAACGGTGTTTGTTTTTTTTTTCCCTAAGCTGGAGTTTGAAAGTGTGGAGGATTTTATGAAATTAGGCTTTCTTTGTAATACAAATAATGCGAAACTTGGTAAGATTTTCTATATTTATTACAGAATTTCCTACCTCAGAGGTCTTTTTCTTTTTACCTTCTACTCAAGGACAATCCGTCTGTTAAATGTAAGGTCAAACCATTAAGAGCAGCGGTCTGTTAGACTTTGTGACTTGCAATATCCTGAACAAGAATATTGATTCATGAGTCCTAAAAGTAAAAGAAAAGATGTAATAACTTGCAAATGTGTACCTGTGTTCCTTCATTAGATAGTTTACATACACAGTATTTACAAAATGCACCAGAACAGGGATATTTATTTGAAGGAAAGGGGCACGTTTCTGGGCCTGGAGGCACACGAATGTCCATGTAACTCTCCTTGCGTAGCAGAAAAGACAGTAACCTATGGAGGATTTTAAACATATAAATATATTAATAAAACTCCTACTAAACCATTAGCAAGGTGAAAAGGCTGAACTGGAAAGAGTGCTACTTGCTACTTCTTGTTAGGGAAAGCGATGCATTAAAAATGAGCGAGTCACAGCTTGTACCTACCACAGTGCTGTTGCAGGAGCTAGACGTTTTTAGTTACATTATCACTCCTAAAACCTGCCCATCTGTATCAGGCAGAAAGCAGAGTACTTGAATGCAGTGGAAGCCTATTTGTGCCTAAAAAGATCTATGAAGTATGTAATGGAGGTCATTAGAAAAGCAATTCTACTGCAACTTTGCATACAAAGCTTTAGTATTTAGCTGCCTTTGCAGCTTGCCCACTGACTGCAGCAGAAATTTCCCTGCACTGTGTCAGAACACCTCAGGTGCTATTGTGCTGTTTTGATTTTTTTTATTTTGCTTTTTTTTTCTTTTTCTTTGAAGCATTTTAATTTTTCCACAGATAAATCATGCAGGTAGATTTTTTTTTTTTAAAAAAAAACATAATATCAAATCAAAATGAAAACTACTTAATCTTGCGTGCGACAAAATAAACTATTAGTTACATTTTGTAAAACTGTGCTTATGTTGACTGCACATTAGCAGTATAAGGTATTGCAGTTTTCTGAATAGCGTAATAGGATAGGAACACCTAGGTCTCTTACAAACCTTCCCAGATTTTTAGATTTGGGTTTTTTTTTGGTGTCAGTAATTGCAAATCCTCCTCCTTTGAAAGTTTTAATTCAGGTGAGCTGGAGGAATTCTAATAATTTAAACAGCTTACTTGATGACATTATTATTAAAGTCTCCAGACTCATTATTACAGGTAGTGTTTGTCTATAAACCTCCAAGTGTTTAAAAGACACGTTTACAAAAGGGATGCTGGTGCATGAATGTCCCTGCCGGCATCTAAATCAAGCATTTAAATGTCAATGTATTCATACCTCACCTGTCAGGCACTGCGAGGAAAGCTGCCGTGCGCTGTTCCTGGCAAGTTCCTCAGCTGAAGGAGCCCATAACTTCCAGCTTCTCAGGATTCACACAGCTGGGGCCCTAAGAGCTGGGCTGCCAGGGAGCTACTGGAGTCACTGGCCATGTTCATGCCAGTGGTGTCTGTGCCATGTGGATGTCCTGTCCCCTCTTTCGAGGAAGTATGAGTGGGTTTCCTTCAATGAGCAGATGAGAAGAAAGCTGACAATAGAGATGGCATAGAATTTTTCTCACTTAAGAGGATTTGTTGAAATGCTAGGTCAAAATTTCTTCCCTTTCCCGAAGGATCTGCATTCAGATTTCTGTGCTAGCCATGTGGTGAGTGCTTTTGGAGACCTCCATGGAGAAGCTGCTCCATTCAGAATTAAATACTTAAACCAGAGAGAAGAATTATAACTTACTGATTAAGACCATGCTTTGGGGCAGGGAATCTGGCTGGCAGATTCCGTGATGATGAACATTTTATGTATTTCAAATTAAGCATTCATTAGAATAGGGACTTGAGCTCTGTCCTCCCAGCTCCCAAGAGAATACCCTGATCATGGTGCTGTGGTAAGTCTTGCAAATTCACTAAGATCCAGGGAGTATCTGAGTGTTTCCATGCAATATTGGAGAGGTTCATTATAAGGATATGAGGGGTGACACAGTATATGTTATTAGTGGCAGACTGTAAAAGTCTCCTGAAAGCAGAGCTGAAATCGAGAGGTTCTTCTGCTGAAGGGGTTTTGAAGCTGTGATTTCCTTGTAGAATTGATCTTGTGCGCACATTGCACCCAGTGAACCAGCAGGTAAAGTAGCAACCCTGGCAAGCTTGCTTTTAAAGAATCAGTGCAACTCTGTGTTCAAAAGAAAAGAACTGAGGCTTCCTTTACAGGAAATTTTGTTATTTATAGATTTGGGGATAAATGCCTTCCCCAAACACGGGTGAGCTGCCTGAGCCGGCATGAGGCAAAGAGCTTTCCCGTCTTGTTGACACTTCTCATACCTTCCTCAGCCACCTGGTTCTCCTTGGATGTAGTGAAAGGGAGCTCAGGCACTGTTTCCATTAGTGAACCAGGTTGCAGGGTGTCTATGTGTAGTGCTGAAGAAAACACAGAGGGCTTCCTGAACCCTGCTCTGTTTCCTGCTACTACTAGTAAAATGCATTAACAAATTGATTGAACATGGAACAGCTAGGTGATATTTGCAGAGGACTCTAGGATTTATTGTTTGACAGACCAAATATATATATGCGTGTTTATACATAAATTTATAGCCTTACCTAAAATTGTAAGTACATTCTGCAATAGGTTTGATTTAAAGAGAAATAATTCAAAGAAGAACTCTGTATATTATCTTCCCTGTCATTAGAAATGGCAAATTAGCTAAGTGAAGAAATGTGTAATTGTAGGTGACTTGCATGACATAAGTGTGTGCTGCTTTGTAAAATAATTGCAGTCCTAGTGCCAAATAATTTAAAATCTCTAATTGATTTTTAATATTTTTGACAAGGGGTTCCTTTTGTGAGCTTTAACAATTAATATTGTAATAGAGCAGCCTAGGGAGTTCTATGACTTAGCTCAGTTTATGCTCTAATATTTCAGCAATACATTGTGGAATTTTGCACTCAATTACTGTAAGCAGAACTGATGAAATATCTATTAAGTTTTTTCAATATTTCTCCATATAATTTTCAATTTTAAGTGCTTTACGACATTATTAAACATAAAGCATGAGGCTGTCATTTCTAATGTCAGATATCTGCATCAGGTTGAACATTTGGAGGGAAATTTTCAGGCAGTGTGATTCCTTATTTCAGAAATCTGAAGTAGGGAAAATAGAGATTTGGTTATTTGTAAGTATTAATTTACTTTAAATGATCGTAGTGTGTTCCTGCTTTGAACACATAAGGGAGTGAAATCATGAAGAGAGGGGAGTTGTATCAAGCCTATGCCTACTGTCTCTGGACTCAAATTTGGACTAGTTTTAAGAGTTTTGTAACAGCACTTTTTATATTGCCAATGGAAATACCTCATTAACTCTTCCAAGGTTTTTGTTGTCACTCTAGTATTAATCCTGGCAGATAGCACAGCCTCCTTGGAATTTAGAGATGGAAAAGGTGTAAAGCTGGGGTTGGGAATGTGGGGAACAGCCAACATTAGGGTTGTTAAGTGATGTGGGTGAAGAAAGGAAATAAAATAAGCATAAAAGCTGGTAAGACACTTAAGATGTTGATGTGAGGGGAAGAAGCTATGGCTGAATACAAAAAGACGCAAGAGAAGAGTGTGAATGGACAACTAAAAAGTAACTTCATACAATATGATGTGGTGGTGCTAGGGGAGCTAATTTTGGAAACAGTGGAAATAGGGTAAAGACAGACAAGTTGATATAAGAGGGGATCTTGATTTCAGCTGCCTGGGAGAGGGTTACATCGGGGAGGTGTTTTGGGTAAATCTCCTTTTCTCCATGGTACAAGATCCAATTGAAACAAGTCATTGAGCACTGAAGATCATCTACATTCTGGGAAGCCCCAAAGAACGTGTTTGAGTTGCACAATAAAGTTACCTCCTAAGCACAGTCACAGTGGGCATGGAAAGGAAAAGATAGAGGAGAAATTATTTTAACTTGATGAAATTTATCATCAGTTTCACTTGTCCTGCCCTTGTCTCTGGAGCTGTTAGGAGCCATTAATATTAGATATATATTCAAATGTATGGATGGTGCCTTATCTGTCTGATGGCTTATTTGATTGTAGATTAGGCAGTAAATTTATTTGTATGACAGAGATACGGCTACAAGGTGTAGCTCTTTCCACATGAATTTTAATTTGGTACAGATAAGATGTCTGTTTTCTCCTTTGACTTAGGAGAAGAGAGATACACTTGAAATTGATTATTTTGAATGTTAATGTTGTGTGAATCCCAAAATAGTTTTAAATGGGGAATAGTATCTGTCTGTGTTTGATTTCCCACCAGATGAGACAACTGTCTCTTCCCTCGCCTAATTTCAGGGATAAGTAAATACACAGTTCTAGCAAATTTCAGTGTGCCTCAGGTAGCAATTATTCAGTGCGTTTAAACGTATCAGCAGCTTTGACTGCCGTCCAACTAATCCTCAGATTTCAAACTCAATAAACGCTGGTGCCTTAGGATTTCCTTGCAGTACGTGATCCTGAGGGTACCCTGTTCCTGGCAGTTGTTGTGATGTAAACTGTCCTGCGAAACAGGTTGAAGGCTGTTAATGACTGTGGATTTACTTTGTCCTTCGGGACTGCTCACTCCTGGGAGTTTTACCTGGTAGAATATAAGCAGTAGCTCCATAAATCCATACTGCCGTCCTCTGGGATCAAACTGCACAGGATTTTGCTATGAGGAGGGTTGTGGGATTTGGAACACCTCACCTCCTCTATCTCCCTCCTCCTCTTCCCTCCACCCTGATTTTTCAGAATGAAATTCTTAATTTTGATTCACTGGGTATCTAAATACTTATTATGGGGTATACATTTCAAATGCCTTCCCCTCTCCCTAAAAAAGAATGCTCTCTGGATGGAAAATGCAGTACTTGTAACCATACACATATTCATGATGGGTTATGAAGTACATTCCATAACAAACATTTCAATGGAGACTTAATTGTAAACATGCCTGCAATCTTTTTGCACTTTGCTCAAGGTTTGTTTTATAAATATTTTGTTGAATTTTGGCTTAGTGGCAGTTTGAGTCTAGGTGTAGCATGAACTTGTGACCATAGCAAGGTAATCAGAGATTACCTAAATTGGAGATCCAAACTGTCTTTTATTTCCATCTGGGAAATCGATTTCTTTTTCATATTATCTTTCCCTTAATAAGTACAATGTCAGGCTCGCTGTTTGTTGGCTGTCTTTGCTGTTCTGTAATACCTCGCATGTTCATTTAGTGGTAGCAGCTGCTCTCTTGTATGCCACTTTATTGTTGGATTTGTGGAATCACTGATATTGTATGAGTTGGAAGGTAGGCAAAAATCGAGACCTTTTGCACTGTTGATGTTTATTGTAGACCTTGCAAACAAGAATTCTGCTAGATTTCTAATGTCCATCAATTAGTCCATCAATCATTAAGCTCTGTAGTAATGTTGCTTTGGTTTGCAAATAGCAGTTAGGCAGGTTCTTCCCTTCTGAGGTTTTTTGTGATTCTTAAACCTGGAAAAGGTCATTTTTATAAAACAAGTTATTAAAAATGAACTGGAAATATTTTTTTAAAATGCATTTGAAAGAATTATGTGATATCCAATACAGTTAGCATAATTATTCTTTTTAATAAATTACAGGACTTTGCTAAAGATAGAATGAAAGGAATCTGTACTTACAAAAGCAATACAGATTGTAACATATATCAGTGGGCATGAACTCAAAAACTGGATGGCCGTTTAAGAGGAATTATACTAAGGAAATTTAAAAAATCTATTTCAAAATAATCAGATGTTAGACTTATGTGGTTTATAGACTAGATATTGTGCTGGATAATAACCTTGGTAATCAAGAAGATGCTTGCAAATACATATACTAAAAGAAACTCACTTGGATTTTTTTAAATAATCCATCTTAACTAGTATTCCTGGTCTTTATTTTCTTTTGCATGAATCCAAAGCAGAGGCAAATCTAATTCAGTGTAAGAAATTCATCCCTCGACTCCGATTAGTCTTGGTTTTCTCAGTGGCTTAAAAAAGAAGCAAATATAACTGAACTCAGCTCTTGACATGGTTCAGAAAAAGATTCACTTTGCTTTAAAATCTATTTATTTGAGGAAATTGTATCGCTGAAGAGAATGATGATGGACTGCATACTCTACCACCTTGAAATAGCCAGTTTAAAGCAGGTCAACATGGCTAGTGATCAAAGCTTCTTTGGCTTTCCAATGGATCACTGCATATCTAAGTGAAATGAGATTGGTCTCAGTCCAGTTCACAGACTTTAGTGCCTTTTGTTTGCTTTTTCTTTTTTGCCTTCAGGAAACACCAGCTTTTGCTGGCAGCTTCCACAGACACATGAAGGACATAATGATGGACTTCTGTGGTCAGTCTCTTTTAGAGAAGAGACGGTTGTACTTGGGTACATTTTCCTAGGTCTACATAAGATGGGTTGTTTAGTCTTCAGGACTATCAAGGCAGATAATGGCTTTGACTTTTGTCTGCTTGTTAGCAGTACAAAAGTTGGTTTAAGTAAATCTGGTCTTTTAATTTAATCTGATCTTATTTTTTTCCATTAAATCAATTTTTTTTGAAGCAATTCAATTAAGACTATATTTAACACTGTTACACTACATACGCAAAACTGATTTGGAGTCTAAGTTTCTTGCCTCTTATCTACCATCAATACAGGAGGTACAGAGTTAACCTCTGTATGGCAGGGTCTGCAGTACTAATTTGTACTTGCCACCAACCAGACTGATGGCATTTTGGTTCTAGTGGTAAGAAGGTCTTAATGACAACGTATGTGTACGTATTTTCTGTTTTTACTAGGAATATAAGCATTTGAAGAAACCTTTCTTTTTTAACTAGCTGTTCATGAAAACTTGAACTTGTGTTGCATTCAGTTCATTCATTTCGGGAAAGAGATTAAAAATCAAAGAGTTTGTTAGCTTAAAAATGAGGTTTAAAAATGGATATAAAAATATTGAGTATTTCTCCCAGCGATTCTACAAGCTATCTTCATGAATTCTCGTTCAGTGGTCTGATACATATCTCTATTCTGAAATATGTGGGTCTTGCTCTACTTTGGTCTGGAGTAGTTCATTCTATGTCCTCTTTCCCTAGTTTTTCATTGGGAAGGCATTCTATGCTTTTTCCCAGTTTTTCATTGGGAAGAATATGGATTATAAATCGACTGTTTCTGTGCCTGCTTGGCTTCTCTGCTTCCTCCCACTCCTCCCAGCCCCCAAAAGCTTGAAGACAGGTAAGTTGATAACCATGAAGCCAGCCCAGAAGAGGGCCCCTGTCTGTGATCTTCAGCTTCTTCTGAAGCCTTGGCTCTTTGGTACCTTGGGCAGGAAATTTGATTGCCCTATGGGGGGACATTTAATTGCTTTTACATTTAACTTTAATGAAGAGTAGCTAGAATTCCCATATGCCTCAAGGTGGTCTGTGGTTGCCCATAAATCTAAATCACAAATCTGCAGTAACATGCATCTTTTTTATTACAGGATTAGCAAGGAGGTGAGAGTAACTTTAAAGTAAGTAAATCTCCTGTCTGACTTCCCATTGAAGAGGGCCTGAAGTACAATAGGGCTCAGAGAGCTTAGAAAGCTGAAGTTTGCAGCGACCTGTTTTGGAATAGCTGATTTTATAAATGTGGGGTGTGGAGGGAGAAGATAGCAGAATTAATAACATGCTGACCTTGACACAAATGTGAATTTGTTATTTGGAGCTGCAAAAGTGGTCAAAGCCACCATAACCACAGCTGCCACTTATTTATAGTAAATGCAAATATTCAGAATAGCAGTGCAAAAGATTTTTGCTGATATTATACCATTCCAATATAGGTGTTGATACATAGCACTATGTGAAGGTAATTGGCATCCAATTCCTTATGAATACTGATATCACAAAGTGATATTAGGAGAAATATATGCAACAACGTGTAATTAGGAAATGATAAAGAGTAAATAATTTGAAAAAGACCCTTCTCTTTGGTGAATATTACTATTCATGGCTAAAATACTAAGAAAGTGCAAAGTGAAAAGATATATAAATAAAATAATCAAAACGCTTTTCAAATTCCTTCTATGGACAATTTAGAAGTGTGTCTCATCCTTTTAGGAAAATCCTTACTTGGAATTTTTATATCAGTATTTATCCTCTGCCTGTAACAACATCATTCTTTTCTCAAAAGATAATAACTATAAAGTGCAAAAATAGTACTTAGTACTATTATTTGCACCCAGTGGAAATTAACGTAGGTGTATTGCATAGGGGTACTGATAGAATCATGACTTCTGTGTATTGCCTTATTTATGTGTGTCTTACTGGAAATTGCAGGTAAGGGTAAATCATTCCAAATACTTACAAATAGCTGTAAAGTGCCCATGCCCTATCTGTAGCTTTGTGTAGACTTAGACAAGGAATTATTTGAACTGCTACAAGTGATATAAAGCACTGTTTTGTAATACCCTAAAGAGAAATTTTAAAAAGAAAATTAACAAGATTTCCTAAATTGGTCATTTCCCACTCTAAAACACTGCATGAAAACAACCTATATTTGTTACTTGTAAACTAATTTCTTACGCATCACAAGGTGAAAGCAAGTCTTTCTAAATTCAGTTAAATGAGACTGCTTTTTAATTGTTACAGATCTTTCACTTCAAGCATTCAGGTTCATCCAATAATGTGAATTACTCGAGGAAAAAATATTGGATACCTTTCCCCAGGGTGTATCACCCTGGGGAAGAAAATATTTCAAACAGCCGCTGCTTTCCAGGCTGCTCAGAGTAAGTGATTGGCTGCAAGGGGCCTTTGCCTTTGGAGCTGTGCTAGTGTTGCAGTGGGGAATGCTGTGATCAGATTGCTTTGCATGACATTGTTTCTTCCACCTCTTCCTTTGTTCGGATACAGAAGCAATCAGCACATCACGGAGGAGGTTTTGTAGCTAGCAGTGAGGAGAGAGGAATTACTAAATGGCGCCTTTGCTGAATTCTATAAAAGCTGCATTATTTTGATACTGTGTCATTTCAGCCAAACACTTGCAATTATCAGAGTGCTCTTGGGCGCTTATTCCCTGTGGAGTATTCTTTTGGCTCTTGAGTAATGGGAAAGGAGAAGAACATAACAAAAAATAGCAGGGGAGAGGAAAAAAAAGGGATGTTCTCTATCTAGACTATATATTTGTGCAATGATTTCTATCTAGAATATTTATTTATGTAAATAACCACCAAGCCTGCTGTATAATACTATTTTAATACTTAGATTTTTCCTGATGCCCTTACGCTGTAGTCAATAGCTTTTGCAAATGGTGTTTTATCGATTTGACCTCACAACTCTGTGCTTAAACGTAACATAAATATCAATATCACCCTATCATAGATGAGTTCACTTCCCTACATTCAATCTAGGCACTGCTCACAGTGTAACTGGGTGCCAGCAGCATGGCCACGTACGCTTTGAATTCATAACATGCTACCGAAATCAGGTCAGCAGTGTAATTTGTGTAAGTTTCAATAGTTAATTCATTTATCAAATAGAACATTAGTGAGGTTTACTTTGGAACCAGGTGCAATAGAATTATAGCTCTTTGTTTTTAACCTAGTGCCTTTAAAAGGTCTCATCATCCCCTGTATATGTGGAGGTAAAAATTTTCTTATAAATGAGCAAGAAAGTGTTACCTTAAAATATCTTTTCTGGTTTTTTTTCATTTTTTTTTTCCCCAAAAACACATTTGGAAACACTTATTACTTCATTTGAAAAGAAGCACTGCTGTGATAAGAAGCAACTTATTAATAGAAGGAAGTTATTAAGAAGGAAGTTATTCATAGAACAGCAGACAAACTCAGAAAATGAGTAGCAGCAGACATTGACAGAAGGATGACAGTGATCAGAGCTCATTTACGTGTCTTGTAAGGCTTTTTTTTCCCCCTGTATACATTGTTTAGATACAGAATATCTTAATGATTTACTGAGTCAATAATGAACTTTAATAATAATAAGCGTTATATTCCTATGCAAAGAATGGCAGAAATTCCACCCTTTCAACCTTTAGGTCAGTCATCTTGGCTCTGCTTATTTATATTCACTCCAAAAAGTGGAAGTAAAGGTTATAAAAGCTGTCGAATTACAAAGATAAAATTAGAGGCAAAAATCAACCATCTCTCTCTCCCTCCTCCCTGCCCTCCCCAAATACATCCTCTTTATGGAGACGTGAAAAGAAAAGGGAAGAAAATACATTATGAGTGCCAGTTGGTTTACTGCTTTTGACCTTTTCCTTTTTCATTGAAAATAATCATGCAGGTATATACTACAATCATGATAATAAACATGTTTGTTTATCCCAGTCTATATTTGTAGCACCTAAGCTTCTGTGTCAGCTTAAACTCAGCAGAGGATTAATTCTGGTGCTATTTTTCTTATTGTTCCCCTCCCTCCCGGTGATGGAAGCCAAGATTTATTGCAGTGTTTGGCAGTGGTAAAAAAGGAGAAATGATTGGTGAACAGTTTCTTTTTAATACTTGGAAGTTTGTTTATAGAAATCTAAGGCATGAACCATCAATGGTACCTTAATTCTAAAAGAGAGTTGAGAGCTTACACAATTTTAAGACATAAGATTTCTTAATAGAGTTTTGAAGTAATTGAAGGTGGCTGGATAGGATATTGGTGGAAGGCGAATAAACAGAAGATAAGCTATTTTTTTCCTTCAATATGAATGGCTAATTTAAATATAAATTGCACTACATCACAGAAGCATTGTGATATTAAAACAGCAATAATCAGAGACTGATTTGCTACTGAAGTCATTTTAGTTTGGGCTTTAAAAATGAAGACATAAACCTAGGAACAGTTGCTCGGGTTTGTAATATAGACACAAAAAAGAGAGCAAGGGGGAAGTCTGACCTCTAGGATAAAGCAGCAGTGGAGGACTTTGTAATAAATAGTCTTTCTTATTTTTAATATATTTTGAAAATTCTACCACATGAGTCATTGTGCGTGTACTCTGAGGGTATCTCGTGTGGCAGCAGATTTATCTCAGACACGGGTTCATCTGTCACTGCTGAACAGCTACAGTTGTTTGTGTGAATCTGAAGAAATACATTTTTCCTATTGGTGTCTTCAAAGAAAAGATGTAAGCTACATGCTCACGTTTTTAGGCCTGTTCAGATTCTGGGCAATGAAAGCCTCGTATTCTTCAGGAGTTAATTTATGCTATTTTGTGATCATGTAAAAGCTTCTATGTGCTAACAGGACCAGAGAGCTACAAAAGATTGGCACAGTCATCTGCTTGTGGGGTTTTTTTCTCTTCATTTGAGGGTTTTTTTTTCTCCATGATAAACTTTTAAAAATATGTTTTGTAGCATATAAAACAGTCAGGAACTGAGGTACAGTACTTTTTTCTTTATAAGATAATGTAAAGAATAGTTAACAAGAATGAAGAGACAATAACAGTTACTGATGAAGAATAATGCGTTTATTCATATAAAATAGACAATAATGCAGTAACAATAGGCTTAGATTTCACATTTTGCCATTTGATTTAAATATTTCTTGCTATTTGGTCTTTGTCCCTTCTTCCTAGTGCAATACAACATAAAGTTTGGTTACATATTAAAATCTATTTACTCAGTGACAGAGATAACATTTTATGAGTTTAGAGGTAGTTCGTGTGAATGTCGCCCATTAGCAGGGTTACTGATGCAGTAATCCTATTTTACGTAGCAGGCTGATGGTGCAGAGTTTATTACCATGTTTAAAAAAGCATGACCTGTTTATGTTTGATTTTACACATCACATTTGAATCTTGCAGAGACCTCAAAATGATATGTTTAACAACTTTTAAAATAAGTTATTTCTTGAAGCCTGAGAGAATCTTTTTCTATGATTTAAGTTCATTGAGCCTTAAAAATGTCTTCTTAATCTTAATGGATGTACAAAGCTGCTTTTTACTACTTGTAAATTGTAAGCCAAGCCTTTTTTTAATTTGTTTTCACTTAAACTACCAATAATTTCTTATTCAGCATTTCTCTGCCTTTTTGGAAATGCAGTGAACAACACTTATGTAGTTCTCCTTTGAAAACTGTAATAGAGCATCTAAACTAAGAACTCTGAGATTTTGCCATATATTTTCAGTTTACTTTTCAACTTCCCTTTTCCTTTATTACTACTTGTACTTTTGAAGTCATAGATTTATTTATTGTCACTTGCTGCTTACCAAGGTTTTATCTTCCACAGTCGTCTCAGCCACCATCTGGTCTCTTCTCATCTGATGTCACCAAGACCTGTTTGTTGTGAGTTTTTCACAGACAGAAACATTTGAGTGAGTGAGAGTTTTGCAGCGTAGCCCGAATGATGCACACTCCAGCCACGTGCCTTCCCTTTCCATGCACAGATTTGTTAGTCCCTTGGGAAAATATTATCCAAATGCCAAGCGATTGCGCCAGTGATAGAAAATCATGAGACTTACTGCAATATTTTGCAACAGTACTTTTCAGATCACCGATAAACTTCCAGAGGAAGTTTGCTAAGGGTGTAGGATATAATTGCACAGACATATCCTATCCCTTAGGCCTTGTCTTTGAAAAAAGGAAACCTCATTTAGCATGTGGCTTCTTGATGTCCTGGGGTCAGTCTTGTAAAGGTTATCACAGAATCCTTTTATCTTCCACTGTTCTTGCTATCATAGGTTTTAATCTAAATTTAAAGTTAAATAAGATATAGATGAGAAAAAAGGCCCTTTTTCTATTTTTGGTGGGGGGAACTGTTTTATTGATTGATTCCTGCTTCTAATCTCTCTGTGAAAAATGCTCTGTAGTAGCAGTGTACCAAAAATCTTGCACATTGTGCACTTGATCCAGCTGACTCCAGCCAAGACGAATTAAGAATGAACTTCTTGCATAGGGTGTTAAGTTCACAGTGTTGCTTCCTTTCCTTCCTTGCCTGTCCTTAGGCTATGTCAAAGGGGTAAACAAAATGTAGCTAAGAAAAATAAGTTACATGCTGTTATGTATGTGGAATTTCGGAGAAGGTTTGCACATACTTTTTTTTTTTTTAATAGGAATTTGCTAGTGGAAAAGGTTGTCACTTGACACCTTCATCTGGCACTTGGATTACTCCTTTTGCGGTACAAATGAAAGAAAAGTATTCTCTCTCATCTGCCCATGTTTTGAGCCTTTGTTGTGTTCTTCAGATAAATCATTCAACCTGGTTTAGCCAGTTGGTTTGTTTGTTGTGGCATTTATGTGTCTTATCTTTGTATCTTAAGAAACAATTATACAAACGCTTCATCAGAGTTATCAACTTCTTCCAGCACTTTTAAGAGACCAGACAATACTTGCAGGCAGAATAAATACTTGATTTGATGAAGGACATTCCATTACAATCTATTACACATCCACGCCATTGCTAATGGCAGGTTATCCTGAGAATTTTCAGAATATAGTTGAGTATAACTGAAAGACAAGCAAGGTCATTCTCTCCTTAGGTACAAAATGCATCCAATATTTTCACACTGTGTACTGCTGATTCCACAAACATGTACTGTCCAAACAAGATAATTGTTTGCATTGTTTTGGACTGTGCAAAAGGAGAATTTGAGGGTCAGTGGAAGCTCTGCCATTAAATCCATCTCCTAATCCTTGCTGTCAACATTTGTGTCTTATGCACTGGGCTCTGCCTTCTCTTTTCTCCTTCTTGACCCTCAAAGGTCTCAGATCTTAATTATCATCCCAGAAAGTTCAAAAATGATGGAAGGAAAATGCATAATAATAACCTTAGAGAGAGGATAGGCATTTTGAATATTGTGAGTTTTTTTTGTTGTTTGTTTGTGGGGTTTTTTTGTTGTTTTGGATCTGTTTATATGAGAAACTTACATTTTTTTAACATTCCTATAAGTGTGTGAGAAGAAAAAAGATCTGGACTCTTTCTGCAGTGGTTGATGTGATGTAAAGTTGAAGGTTCAAGTACGATACTATACTTTTCCTTCCCCTGTGATATCTTTAATTCTGTATTGACAGCAATCTTGCAGTGTTCATCACTTGCACTTGTTTCTCTCCTGTTTTTCACTTGACTTGTTTGTGGCTGTGTTTTTTTTTTTTTTTTTTTTTAAAAAAAAAAAAAAACCTCCACCTACCTCAGGTGGTGTTTTTTATCTTCTAAAAATAAAATTGGCATTAAATTATGTTTCCAAGGCTAGTTATTTGACAAAAACTATCAGAACTACCTTAACATCCAGGCCAGAAATTAGGTTGTCCAAAACCTTTATGCTGTTCCAGCTCATGCCAGTAAAAATGTACTCTCAAACCTATAATGAATTTGCTAACTCTGATGTGCAAAAGGCATTGCAGGGGGCGGGAGGGAGAGAAGGAAGAAGTCATGTCCACCTGCCAAAATTTATAAGCCTTTGTCTAGAGAATTCAAATATATTACTGCATTCAGTGTCTGTAATAATGAAGCAGGAAAAATTAAGCTATTTCTCAATGCAGCAGTCTATAGTAGTAGGTTTCAATTAGCTATCTATGTGTTTATCCAGATTTTCAACATAGTGTGTAGGAGTGAAATAAGAATTACTTAGAGCAACAAGACACAATACCCAGAAAGGTCAGATTTTTTTGCATTATAGAGTGACTGATGCTTAGGCCACTGCAGACAGAGTTGGTGTGTTCAGTGTGTGTGATCTGAAAGCAGCTACTTTCCCTTTTCCTCGAGAAGCTGTTGTGTGGCTCTTTGGTTTGTTGGAAACAGGAGACTTTTCCTTCCAGTCCTTAACATGTTGCAGGCGTGCAGAAAGTCCTCATGTTCAGACAGTCTTTTCCTGATCAGTGAGAGAAGTAGGGGCAGGCGATGAAAAGCAGGGATATATTTGCCCTACTGGGAATAGGATGAGGATAAAGATAACTCATCCTGACCTAAAGGTGGAGTATCAGTGGGAGACAGAAGCAGCTCTGAAAAAAAAAATCTTATCAGTCTTATATAGGCCACCACATTGCTGTTGATTCTCGGGTTTTCTACTTAGACCCCTTATGCTGTGTCATTGCCTTATAGGTCCTTTTATCAATTCAATAATTGAATTATCTGGTTAAAAAATGAATACTAGAATAAATCAGTGAACCAGTTATATCAAAATACTCATGACTGCCTCTGCTCTTAAACATTGCCAGATGGGCGTGAATTCAGTTCAGCTACTAAGGGCCTTGTGTGTGGTGTTTTTTGTGCTTTCATCGCAACTATTTCTGATCTTTCCCTTTCCTGCTGACCCTTAATGGAGTCTCACATTCAACAGACTTGGCAGACTTGGCAGTGGGATTTCACAGCCCAATTGCTTTGTCACTGGAGTCAGCACTCTTGGTATCTGTGCTTTTACCTTGCATCTTCATAGCTCTGCGCTACTCACATTCCTGAAAGTCACTGTGTTAATAAAGGAAAGCACAGAGACCTGGCAATGAAATAGTCTGCTAACTTTGTGAGATGTTGGGAACTGTATTTTTACACCACAGGAGAAATGCTGAGCAGAAGCTGCCTTTCTGCTCCTTGGAGGGACTGCCCTGTCTGCAGCTCTTCTCCTTCAAGCACCTTGACATCCCATTTGTGTGCTGGCCATCACAGGCTTTGCTGAGCAGAAAGCTGATCTCTCTGTACCTCTCAGGGGTTTTATTATTGCTGTCGTTTGCACTCAGTCAATTGGCCAGGCCTATTCAGGTTTTCTTGGTCTTGTTGGTTTGCTTTTGGCAGTGGAATGACTCTATGCTGTAAAGAAACAAACCATTCAAGAAAAACAAAACTAAATGGGATTTGCCTCCCTTGTTGGTCCACTCATGAAATTTCTTTACTTCTCTCTCATCAGCTCCTGAGCAAATGGACCTTCAGAGTTAATGGCTGTCCTGGTAGAAAACACGTTATTGCAGCATAGGAGCGTTGTTAAATGCTGGAAGCGCTTGCTGCTTCTGTCACCATTTCCCACAAGTGGGGCGGCCACTGCCTGTCAAGGCCTGATGCAAGATGGATACTGTAATTCACACAGAGGGTTATGAACATAAATAGCATTCATAGATCAAGTTCAAATTCATACCCAGAGACCAGTTATCTTGAGAACTCCCATAAAAATAATGTTTGTTTCTTTTGGTACAGGAAATTAAGGTCCTGGAACTCAGTTAAACTGCTCTTATACCAAAGTATGTCACTATGCTTGATTTTAGCTTTTTAATTTAGGATCACCATGAAGTCCAGAAGGTCCAGTCTTGAAGCATTTTCTTCTATCTTAGAGACAGTAATAAAAGGAACTCTGAGACCAGAAATATTATTCTTAATTTTCCTGAAAGAATGAACCCAGTAGTACTGTGTTAGCTTCCAGAACTCACTGTTGTGCCGGAGCTGGATATATGAAAAGATCACCTGAATCTCATCACGCAGATAGAGTACATGGGGAGCAATTAATACGTAATACATACAATATAGACAGAGGACTGCTATTTTTTTCCATAGTGGAATGCCAATGCAAGACCTATGCACAACATAAAGACTTTTTTTAGACCTCTATCAGATCTTTACTACTGGCTTTCTATATCAGGCAGATTTCATGTTTTGTGAAACAAGTCAAGATGACTTCAGGTCAATATTTTGGGATGATACTTTTTGAAATAATAATTAACTATTTCACTGGAAATGCTAAAAGCGTTTAAAAAGGACTAGCAGAATGCTAACCAGTCTATATCATGTGAATTTGTTTATATGTGCTTTGTTTATTTCATTATAATGTTTCTATAGCATATGATTATGACAACATATCATTTTTGCAGTTTACTCTGAAATGCAGTTGCAAAATAGATGGAAAACCTATTATTAAATAATTCTTTTATCATGTGTGAAAAAATAAGTCCCCTTGGTTGTGACTTGCTGAAAAGCACCTTCATTTGTGATGGTTTATGTTTGTTGGTGATATGTTTACAAGGAAGCTATCTGAAACATTCTGCCTTGGTTTCTATACAAAATAGTTAGAGTTGCAAGTGAAGAAGGAATAACGTCTTGTTTGGCCCGTGTGTTCAGCTAAGGCTCAGTGAGCACCTTACTTCCCTTTGGATCCTTTTAACTAAAAGCACTTCAACCTTTGTAGTGTGGATAGCATCCTGTTGTCTGTGGTGGAGAAATGTTTATAGCTATTTTCAATTGTTAATCAAGTAATTAATAACTGATTTTAAGTAATTTTGTCATTTATACAAAAAAAGTAATAGAATTTAATGTACTTCCTTACCTGTAAGACTTTACAAGTAGTATTCTTAATAAAACCTGGTAATTATAATTATCGTGATTGAAAGAAGTGAGCACAGCCTTAATTATAACTCAAAAGCTATAATTTGTTATAAAAAGCATTTTTATAAAAAGCATATTTTAATGCACAGAAATTGCATTACTCACTAGACGTGAGTGTTACTTTGAGAGGTCCAAATACTTGCAGGAGTAGTCCTTATCTTGCGTGTCTGATTAAGAAAATGGTTGAAACCTGTGCTCCACAGAAGATCCAGTCAAACATTGATTTTCAGTAGTTTCATGGTAGCCCATTCTTACATTTTATTCAACAGGTAATTCCATAAGATTACTTTTTTTTTCCTGTAGTTTTATGGGCTGAAGTTTGTTTATACTAGTGCTAGTAGAAATTAAATGGGAGATGTTTAACCAGAGTCTTATCCATCACCATGGACAATGATGGACAGACTAGAGAACATTCTTGATGAGACTTCTCAAATGAAACTTCAAAAATTGAATTCTTGCTGGATTCAGGACTTGCTGTGAAGGCCAGGAGTTCACAACAGCGCTCCTGTTTTAGTTCCAGCTAGTGTAACTAACTTGATCTTTTAAAATAGAATTTGCAGCTAGAAGTGCAAAAGCCGTTCCTGTTATAGTAGAAGAGACATTGATGACAAAAGGCTTGTATATTCAAAATAGAGATGTTCCATGGGGCATCTGAATTAATTTATTTTAATTATATAACAACTGTATTACATACAGTGCTGTGAATCATCCTGGAATGCAACAGCTGAAGAGAGAAGTATTTTCTCAGATGAGTAAAGCGATACTATCAGAGACGAAATAAGGCATCTGCAGAATTCTATGGAAGAATATGGTGTATCTTGGTAATTTTAGCGTTGTGGAAGAAGCTTGTCTAATCTCTCTGAACAGCCACTAGAGCAACTGAACTCATTATTGAAAGGTTGACTTATCTGCAGTACAGCCCTATTCAATCCTGCATCCTTCAAGAGAGGCTTTAAAAGGGTTTCTGTAGGTGCTAAGTCTCAACATCACTGGGTTTTTGATATGGCGATTATGACCCAGAGGCCTCAACCCAGCAAAGCTCAGGAGGGATTTATCTCCTCCTGTGAAATTCTGCAGAGCTATCTGTTAATGACATTTTACCAAAAAAAAACATTCCTGCGCTGTGCATCTCTGACTCGCTGGCTCTTTGTATTTCATCTTCCAGAAGTTTGTACTGGCACTGATAGTGCAAGTTATTAATACTAATGTAAGTGCAAATAATAACATAAATGTTATGGTTTATGAAGCTGGTAAGCTTTTAGTTTAAAATATGCTAGAGGGTGTCTCAGGTCAAAATTTTATCAGTCAGACATACGATTATCTGCTGTCATGTTCAGATTTATGTGTGTAGGTCAATACCCATGGAAATTCAGTGAATCTCAGAAAGGATCATGACATCCAAGTCTTTTTCTATGAGAATCATACAAATTAAATTAAGCTGTACATTTTGAATGACTCGGTTTCAGCTTTAGAGTCCTGTTGACATTTTAATTTTAATTTTACTTCCTACATTCCAGCATCAGCAGGATCACTGTGTGGCATCAGAACTAGAGCTGAACAAATTGATTTTTGAGTAGTCAAAACGGTCATTTATTTTGATACCTCTGACCTCAAATGACTTTGTTTTCTGTGCATTTGCCCTTTCAGCCAGTCTGAAACTTTTTTGTGTTGTTGTGGACAATGAATAGGGGGAAAAAAAAGCTATTTATTCAGACATGTTTAATTGCCATGCCTTCATTTGCAGGCATGTAAGTCTGAATATTCCTAGAAGTGGTGGCAGGAGCAAAGGAAGCAGCGACTAGGTCAACAACAGAAAAATCACAGTTGGGAATTGCATGTCTTTGTTTTCTTCAGTTCTTTCAGCATGGGACAATGGGAGCATGTTTTTCTCCTTCTCTTTTTCCCCCTTTGCTTCCTATTTGCTTATGATAGGCGGGAATCCTTGGGCTCTGCCCTGGACTCTGCTCAGC
>JAUBOD010001020.1:593007-604950 GCA_032353885.1 Nothura maculosa
AATAATGTTATTAAATGCTTTGATTTGGAATTGATGTTATGATCTGACTGGATATTCTAGAAGTAAAAGCACCAAAAGTCTGTTTTAAATGTTTCAAAAAGGAAATAAAAGACCTGGAGTCATTCAGGTGTCACAGAGCAAAAATCAACTGCTGCCCTTCTTTTCTTTTTTAATGTGCAGGGCTAATTATTTCTACTAATGGAAATGTCAGTGCAATGAACACTTATTTACAATGGCACAATAAATAAATGGCATAGGAAATTTGAGAGTATGAAGAAAATAATCACGTCCTTGACTCTAAACCGGCTGCAAGTCAGTCGGTCATACAGGTTTAGCAACAATTTAGATGCATGCTTTTACAAAAAAAAGTTTTATAGGATTATTTCTTTAAAAAAGGAAAAAAAAAGTTAATGGACAGTAATTACATGCATATTTTTTTTGACTTTTTAAATATCTTTTTTATTGTACTGGAGGCTCTCCCGCGGCCCCCTCAGAGCTGTTCCCCACATGCCCAGCAGTGCCACCAGTTTTGGTGCATGTCACAGCTGGTTGGGGCCATCTGGGACCTGCTCAAGGTGGTTTGTGCCCCTTGCTGTGTAGCATCTGCTCCAGGGGCAGGAGAGTGACCAACATGCAGAGCTTGCGCACGATGTGACCAAGGTGCTGCAATACTTGGATTTTGAACATTTTCTCTAAAACAGTTTGCTTTGCATCAAATGCTGGGAGTTTTTTGTCGTTTTTTAGCTTTTCTTCCCTTCTTCCCCCCTTTAAAATTTTCTCTGGCAGTCACAGCACTCCCCATGTTTCTTGCATTTGGGGCTGGAACAGACCTCGGCTTTGAGTTTGGGTACTGTAGAGCTCATGCCTCGCCTGGTTGGTCTTATCTTAAAATTTCAAACAAGCTGGTTGGGAAAGGGAAGTCTTTTGAAAGGAATAATTCTCATGACTCTTCTTCCTCCGTAGATCAGACATATGGGAAGGCAGATACTCTGCAAATTCAGAGCTGGCTTATAATAAATATAGTCTGGTATATCCAGGCATCCAGGATTTTTACAAGTGATTACTAACTTTAGTCTGATCAATGGAAAAATCCAATTGCTCTATGAGCTTTTTAATTTTCTTTCTGTCTGTCTGTCTTTTCCTCTCCTCCTCCTCCATTTTAGATCTTGCTTGATCCAAGTAGTCGGTGATAGCTGAGAGACCTGAGAGTTATTTTTGTTTAGAAGCTGGGGATGGGGGAAGTGAATGACTTTTTTTTTCCTCACCCTTGTTTGCAAACAGCCTATCAAGCCCCTATTTCAAGAAAAAAAGTGCAATCAAACAGTGTTTGCTCCTCCCCTTTTCTTGAAATATTCCAGAAAGCTTCTAGGGTCGGTGCTTGCCTGGCACAACCCTCCCTCCCCACACACATCGCCTAGAGGGCAAGAGCTAGTGCCCTTGTTCTAGGTAAGATTTATTATTTCCTCAAACTAATTGAACAGTTGGAAATGATCAGCTTTAATGATGTTTGTGCAGTAGTTGACTGTGCATTGGTGTTCAGTAAAGTAATTCTGGAATTTGACAGTAAATAGTCAAAGTGAATCTATAATTACCTCTTTTTTTTTTCGCTCCCCATTGACATATCATCTTCCTTTGCCTAAATCTCTTCAACTGCCTGCATCCACAGAGTAAAATTAAAAATAAATGAGTTAGTGAACGCACTCATTTCTGATTTTGAGCTCTGAAATGTCACAACAGAGGAGCTTGTTCCCCCCCCTTCTCTGAGAAATCTGGTAGGCTGTGAGTGAATGAGTGAGGGGTTTTTGATAATTGTGCTACTTTGTGGGCTCATCATATTCTGTGTAATTGAACCAGATGTTGAATCTTCTCTAGAGGAGCACCATCTTCTGAGTCTGTGTCGTACTTTATCAGCCTTGCATCCCAAAAGGTTTGAGGTTAATGTAAAAATCAAATAGTACAGCAGCTGCTGTGTGTAATGTTGCTGTAGGTGGATAATCCCTCTTGGACTGAAACACATAAAAATGTGCAACTCGCAGCTGCACACTAGGTGTAACAAATGGCTGGATATTAAATTATTGCAGGCTCTTTTTGACAGCCAGTCAAAATCCAGCTATTCATTTGCAGAGTGACACTTCCTACTGCAATGGTGCTATGTTGATTTAAATATTAGCTCTAATGTTCAGCAGACTGAGGGGTATAGACCATCTCTGTTAAGTGAGCAACTTTCAGCAATGTTTTGGAGGATACCTGGGCCATATATCAGGTAATCAACTGTCCTAGTCTATGCAGTCCTATGCAGTGGCATGTGTCTAAAGAATGCAATCAATCAAAACTGCTTATATGAGATGTTTCAGTACCTAGTATATAATTAGCCACTAATCAGAAGAAGGTAATAAACAGAGGGACTGAGCTAGTATGTGTTAAACTTTAAAAGTCGTATTAAACTTTGTGTCCTACAAAATCAAAATTTGGGATGCAAACTAATGAAAGCAGCAGCAGCTTCTGGATGCTGTGGTGGTCCCATACAGCAGAGAACTCTAGCCTGGACATAACAAAGCTGGCATTTGTTCTGGTTTAATCCAAAACAGTGCAGATGATCCAATTATCCAGGAAGATGGAGTGCTGGAAAAGGAAAGGAGAGAGTACAGCAGGAAGACAAGGCTAGAATGGTGATACTATTAAACGTTAATTTTTTTTTTCTTCCTTCTATTGCCAGCTAAAGATGCTTTAGAAACAGGGGCTTTTCCAGTCATCGTTGTCTGGAACAAGCAGGCATGTGAGCATGCTGAAATGAAGTAAAAGATGGAAGGGATTTTTAGCAATTTAAAACATGCTCCAGTAATTCTATTTAAAGGTCTTTTAAAATGTAATTTGTTTACCCATAGGCACTAGTAGAGTGAAGGGAACAGTTTTCTCAAGTGCCTCTGTATCTTGTTAGGCAATGCAGCAACATTAAAAATGAAGAAAATTCCTTTAGATGCTGACGAGGGAGAAATTTTGTTGAGGGACTGAGGGCGGCCCTGACTTCTTTAGTGCCCTGGAATTCTCACTGGAAAACTCTGGCTCTTCCAAGCAGAGTGCTGCAGCTTGCCAACCTACTGTTTGTAGGAAAAGACTTTACTGTGCTATGCGATAATAGAGGAGTAATAAACAGTCACAAGACTCAAGTTTGCCCTGCTCTTGATAGTTTCTCTAGCCTTGAATTGCCAGGGTCAGTGGTTCACATGGCTGCAGTTTACTTTAGCTGAAGTCTGTCTTTCCATGCCTGACATTTGGGAGAGCTGATGCCTTCTTCAGAGTGCATAATTTGGAAATTTAGACTCCAGAATATTGTCTTATTCTGTTGCAGCCTGTGTTGAGGATCAAACTGTTAACATTTTTAGAATGTTAGCACTGTTGGAATACACAAAATATTAAAATTGATTTTAGAGTTCATTTCAAGACCATGAAAAGTGAGATGTTTTGCTAATGTGCAATAGTTTAACCTCAGTTTTTCCATTTCAGTTGTTAACCTATAACTCAAATCTCTATATGCATAAAATATGCATGTATTTAATATATAAAATAAAATCTGTACTTGAAACATCTCTGTAAAGATTGTGAAAATAATTTTTTAGAGCTCCTTCAGCCTTCTCTTGGGGCTCCTCAAGAAACATCAGATGTGGTGAAGCAAATGATTTTCAGTGAAAGAGAAACAGACTTTCATAGCTCCTCTTTAAAGAAAGTGGGGATAGTTACATGAACAGTTGTAGATAAATATGTCATTTTTCCTTTTAAACTTGAATCCTTCCTTTTAAACTTACTAAGCTTCCATGGTACCCACAGCTCCCTAAAGTTTCATGGCATACATTAAAAAAAATTAGTGAAATATGATGCAGAGGAGTTGATATGGAATGGATTGCATTTCAGTGATATGTGGCACATGCTGTGCACTCTTAAAATGAAAATATTGGTCATGCCAGCAGAATAAGTCAGGTAATTTTCAGTAGTGCGGGCATTAATTGGGCAGCGCTGAGATAACTGAGCCTGCATCATCTTGCTCTGAGCATCTGAGGCCCACAGAAGTATGGGTGGACCTAAGGCAGAGCTTTTTGCCATGAGTTTCTGTCATCCAGGATCCGTGGCCTCCTTTGCACTAAGGCAGCCAGCCCTGCCAGGGGTTGCTGTCTCACCGGGATACTGAATATCGTCCCGTTTTGTGCTGCCAGTTGTGTCAAATTGGGACAAGAAGATGGAAAGTCTAGTACTTGTAAAGTTAATGTATTTCAAATGGGAAGTTCAGAGAATTGCTCTTACAAATGCATAATTTTCGTAGCACTTCCAATACTTTGCACAAGGCTGATCAGCTGCTGCTTCCCCAGAAGAGCTTTTGAAGCATGTTTTCACATACCCTTTGAACTCAGTTAATAACGTTTGTATTATGCATTATACATGATCCCTTCTTTTGCACGACTTACTGTTCTAAAACTACGATTAACAGAACTAGAATTTTCATATTAGTCCTAAGTAGCAATGAATCATTTCTTCACTTTCTTTATGACATGGTATGGTCAGTCATCATGTTTGCTTATTTGTTTGTCAGTATTTCCTCTGCCTTTTGTTTTATTTGCTTGGTTATTTGGGAAAAGCTCAATCTTGTTTGAAACACTCCTGTAGTTTTGTGCTATTTCTTTCCAATCTAGATTTTCTTCTTACTTTTAATGTTTCAGTACTTTACTTTTGATAAAATACTGGCAATTAGCAGGGGGGGAGGGGGAAATGGGAAGTGGAAAAAAAAGGTTTTTTTAAATTCTGTAAGGATATCTTTGCTGTAGTAGCCACATGCAGATATCCAACTCTGATGCTAACACCGTTCAGCAAAACTGCTTCCCTCTTGTGACAGATCTTGCAAAAGGATCTGAAAGAATTGCTTTAATTGGCTTTATTTGGTGATCTACTCTCATGTTTAGGAATGTTTGGGTGTTCTTTAGTTCAGAACATGTGATATAGCATGAGTAGCAGAGTGTCTTAAAACCATGAACTAAAATTGTGATCCTATATGAATTTTTAAATTGGCCTAATGGTACTTTGGGAGAGATCTCCGTTTATTTTTGGCTAATCTCTCAATGTGCCTTTTGTAAATGGGACTTGGTAGAACTCCTGGCATCTCCTTTCAAAAAGCGTTGAAGCATTTCTTGTCACTTGTCATGCTTGCTCATCATGATTCATCTTATGTTGCTCTTGGTCTTTGCAAGCATAAGCATTTTAGATGGTATTGGGATCAAAGGAGGCTTTATATCACATTTCCTGCTGCACAAGTCTGACATTTGCCAGGTAGCTCTCAAAATAAACCACAAGTTGCTCCAAATTTCTTTAGTTTCCCATGTCTCCAGAAGGCTTCTGTTGGATCTTTTGGCATTTAAGCTACTTCTAGCTTTCCCCAAGAAGTCAGAGTATGGAATAGGGAAGTATCCTCACCTCGAGGCATTTCCATTCTCTATCGGGATCTCTCTCCTTACCTCAAAGACAAATCACAAGATTTGAAAGTGCCTTGAGGAACTCCTACAATATATTTAAGCTGTCCCTCTGGTGCAAAGAGCCTGGCCTTGCCTGAGTAAATAACTTGCCACTGGCTATTACAAAAGAAACAAAACTGAAGGAGAACATTAAAATTTCCTGAATAACTAGAACTCTATTTTTGTACAAGTTATTGTTTTAGGGAAAAAAGTGAGTTACTTCAAGTTGGAGGGTGAGGCATTTTTGATATAACTCCTCTGTTTTGGTGGTTCATTAATTCGTTTCACTTCCCTAAACTCCTTGCCAAGCAGTCATAGCAAGACATTTCTATAAAGAGAAATGTTAAGCATGAAGTGTTTGACATATTCCTATTATTTAGTCAAGAAATATATGCATGGTTTTCTTGCAATATTTAGAACAATACCTTCAATTTCCACAAACAAGCTTCAATATTTGCACTGAAGTTTTGCTCACTTATGTCATCGTATAAATGTTGCACTGTTATGCTACAAACCATACATACATATTTATTTTTTTTTAACAGACACTTCCATTGGGGATGGGAGATGGACAGCTCTTTACCTGGACAGATGGCTTGAAAAGGAAGGACTGGCATGATTATGAAAGCATTCAGAAAGATGCTATGCGTTCAGGTATACTGAAGTTCAGAGCAAATTTAAATTTGTTACTCATTCTTTTTCCGCATGATTTGTTTTCCTATAGTCACAAAAAGCATTTGTGGCTATTGTAATGTCTCCTAATGTTCTGAAGTGAGGAGGTCATACTAAACACAAAGTGCCTAAACACATTAATAGCTATATATTGTATATTATAACATGTTGGAAATGGCAAAATATCTTCTCATATTTTTCATTTTGTGATCAGTTCTTGTAACCTGATGCAAAGAAAAGTGCTAGTTTAAAGAAAAAAAAAAGGGAGGGAGGGAGTATGTTAATGGTGAAGCTCTACTGTCCATAAATTGATGGATAAAATCCAAACCTAATAGCTTTAAGTTTCGAAAATATCCAAGGTTATGTTAGGGACAATTTAGACCATATAACCATTATCCAATTCCTGTCCTCAAGTCTTGTCTACCCTAGAGCTACTTTACTTCAGTCTGACAGTCCAAAATTATTTGGAAGTGGGAGCGAATTCTATTTACAGATGCAGTAAGGATGCTTTGTTGCAGAGAGTAGTGGAATTTTAATATAATAGCTGCTCAGGTATACTTAAATAATGAAATTATCATAACTGCAAAAAAATTTTCTTCCTGTCCTTCATGTCATATGTTTGCAGTCTTCCCTTTCTCATACTTATGTTCAGATTGAGTCTCTCTCTTCTAATTTATAACTGTTCAGCAAAAGAATTAAATGAAATAGAAGAAAGGGAAACAGCAGTCAAATTGCACTTGAATCAGCGTCTGAAAGTCATTATTTTACAAAGGCCAATCTACTGTTGTAAAATAAATTATGCTGTCTCGATCCAAATGTCAGAAGACAGTCAACACCTCCCCAATGTGCTTCTGCAGCTTAATTCAGTTGACAGATTCATAATACTTGTTAAGTACTTAATTTTGCAGGGTTCTGAAAGAGTAAAAATATATCAAGTTCAGGTAATTTTTATAAATTTCTTTCTCTGCTGAATTAATCCCCTTCTGTTTTGAATCTTTTAGGTCACTGATCAAAAGAGCTGCTTCTTCCTTCCTATGTGTTCTTAGGGGTAGGCAAAAGGGGAGGGGTGGATGAAATTATCCCAAGCAATTTAGGATGAAATTATCCCAAGCAATTTAGGAGTTGTCAGATCAATGCTGATTTTATTCTAAATCACTAAGTGTTTGATGTCAGGATGGTAAGAGTGAATCCACAAAGCGAGGGTGAAATGTGCATAGGCAGAAGTATCACAAGCTTGCTGGTTAGACGGTAATGCTTGAGAGGGGACACACAGTGATCTTTTGGAAATACACTTGTGATTACACTGTAATATGTGATATAGATCCAATATATTTTGGAAAGCAAACAGTAATATTTAATCTTACCTGAAGGCCTACTGTGCCGGTGTAATAGTACCCTGTTCTAGACTGTGGAGTCTCTGGAGTTATTAGCAAACAATATTTTGTGCCTCTCTACTTCCTCGTCCTACTCCTGATATTATGACTACGTTAGTATGCCCTTATGTATATGGCTGTTTTTTCCAGTAAGCTTCTATTCTTATAAAAATAAATTATACTGATTTATTTATGTTTTTATTGGCTTCCTTGTGATAGTGAATGCCTGCTGAATTTGGGCATCTAAGAAATCTTTTTAATGGTTTCTGTGAAAGTAGTAGTCATTATTATTATTAGGCTAACTTTTAATGATTTCTTTCTTTGTTTTGAAAAACACAATATAGTAATGCAAAATCAAAGCAAGAGTATTTCAGTGCACTTTGGGGGGGGATATATAGTATAATTTCTGCCCCTGATAACAGAACAGAATTGAGCTGAAATAAACTCCTGGTCAAAAATTGCCTAGAGTGTAAGTACTATAATCCAAAGGCATAGAAATAGCAGTAATGGAAGGCCTTCTCAGGAGATTGCAGCAAAAGGCAAATTAGAAAAGATCATTTTAGAATTTACTTTATCCATTTTTCTGTAAATAATACAGTTTCCTAAGTAGTGGAAATGTTTACATTTCATTTCATAAATGTAATGAGGGAGAGGTGCTAGTTTTCTTTTGCCGGAACGGTGAGATTTCTTCTGCAAGGCCAAATGTTTTGACTCTCTCTTAGCTTCACCACAGCAAAACTGATGTTCCCTAAGTTGGAGTGGTCTTTTATCCTGAGAAAACATTAAGTCCTCAACAAGTTAAATAGATAGCTCTTTGCAGGAAATAGCAGAAAGGAAGTATTGTTTCTCTTTATATTGAGTATTCTGCATCATCCATGTCTTAGTTCTAACCTGCCATGTGGTCTGGCATAAAAATGCTGACACAAGCTCATACTAATCTGTCAATAGATTGTTTGTCTCAGATTCCAGTCAGAATCCAATATGTATTTATGCTGTTTCTAACATGAACTCAAATTCTGTTAGCTTGGTGACAGTACTTGAAAAGGATCTTAAGAATGGACTGGCAAGGCCTTCTATGTAAAAGCTCCCGATGTAGCAGAAAACATAAATAAAATTAAAGGAGTCTTGCTGAGTCTTCACTCACTGGTGCTAGTTTTTCAACTGATCACTGAAATCTGAAATTTGCTGTTGGCAAACACTCCTCAAAGGCCTATTTCTTTTAGCTGGAATGATTTGCCAATGCTTGGTTTGGGTGGAAAATGCCCTTGTCTAATTTCCACCTGAAGAAACCAAGGAAGCTTATCTCTAAACCGACACTGAAATATATACTCATGATGCATTTTTCTCGGGAGAAGATGTTTTCTTTTGGAAAACACTTATTCCTGGAAGAAAATATGTGTTTGATGTGATCTTAGACTGAAAGTAAGAAATTTACATGATATTGGCAAAAGAAGTGTTCAATAAGTCAATGTAGCTCATGTCAATGTAGTTCGTGTCTCCAGCTTTTTAAAAGCATTATGTCTTTGTTAAACTCAGAAAAATGTCTTATGTTAAAAAGGATATCACGTTGAAAACATTAGAAAGCTTAGTGTTTTTCCAAGAAGTTCTAAGTTTCTTTTTGTTTCAAAAAACTGGGTTAGGACTTTATTTTAGAAATTAAATGAAGCGAGTAAAAGATGCCCAAAGTAAAAACACTTTTTTTCCTTGCCAGGGAAACAGAAAATCAATTATTCACATGTGCCTGATACTGACCTAACATGTACAGAGATGCTTAAATTTGCCAGGCAGTCAAGCAGCACGGGCATGAAACTGGTCCAGGTGATTGAGAGCTATGCTGGAGCAGATTTCCCCATAGCTTGCTTTATTGATAAAGACTGTAAAAGAAAACAAAAGAAACAAACAGATCTGAGACACAAGACTAAAAGTAACAGTGCTGGCTTGTGTGTACATTAGGTAAAGTTGTTCTTACTTGGCTAAGTTCTAAGCCAACTTGTTCTAAGTTGGCTAGCAAAGGTGCACTCTCTTCTGCATGTGTAAACCAACTGCATGGGTAAACCAGCTGATCCGTGGTTGTTTCTTCTGCTATTGGAAGAAAAGGCTTCCTTGATGCACTGTCCATGTAAAAAAATCATTATTGGCTTTTTTTTTTTTTTTTCTCCAGATACTGTATAGATAGATTTTCATCTTATGCCTGTTGCCACTGTATCACATATATCAAAATTTTCTGACTGGAAGCTCAGTATAATTTTTTTGTCTCTAATTTTCTGTAGAATGATTTTGGTAACTAATTGTTTATATTGTGTATACTATAATATTTCATGTTTAATGTTGCTTTTGTATGAAGAGTTAGTAGAAGCATTAGAATTTCCTCTCTAACAGTGATTATTTTGTAGTTTTGCTTGCACTATAGCTCTTCATTTTTGTGCAGTTACAATATGTTTCAGTCTTTTTCACTGGAAATAAAATTTCCAAAGCATTTCTAAGAAGTTTAGTAGCTTAATTTTGACATGAGAATGCAAGGAGGGAATCTCCTTGCATAATTGTTATGCTGATGATAGAGCACAGAAGCAGCCAATTATTTGCCAGTTATCCAAACCCTAATCTCCTCAAGTTCAGAAAAGGGACATGTAATGTTTCATATAAAATAACACAGAATAGTACAAAATAGACTATGTGAAACTAAAATTATTTCATTTAGTCATCCCAATAACATACATTTTTCTCTGCATATTACTGTTTCATTACCTGAAAACCAGTGATTAAAATATAAGAGAGGAATGTGAAAGATTACCCTAAAAAAGTCATTTCTGACTAAACAGTCTTCGTAGACTGTTTTTTTTTTTTAGCAGGGAAAAATAGAAATTTAATTGCTTCCATTTTCTGAAATAATGCAACAAGTCAATCAGATACTACTGTGAAGGGAGAGTGAACAGAATAAGCTTATCCAGGAAGCTGACTTCATTGCAGCTGATATGTCGTGGCATCTTTTTGACAAGATACAAGCATTTAAACTAAGAGAGGTTCCTATTAATTTGTTTTCTTGTAGGAACCCAACTGAGAAGTAGATGACATGTCTTGATGAAGAATATGCGTAATTTACATTTAAAAAAAAAACTGTAAACAAATGCAAATCTTACATCTGTCATCATTTTGGCTAGGCAAATAGTAAACATTCTTATCTCTGTTTTGGGAGCCTTATTGTCTTCAGCTCCAAGGTGTTAGTGCACCCTAGGTGAACACAACTCTCTTTTTTATTATTATTTTTTTCTTTTTCTTTTTCTTCCTTTTTTCTTAGTAGCCTAGCTACCTCCTGGTGTAAACTTGCCTGAATCTCTGTGTAGAGATCCTAGATGGATCATCTGCCCAGATGCTGAAGCTGTAATGTCACCATTTGTCTGTTATTGACTTGAAAAGTCTCTTCATTTTTATCAGAGTTTCCTAGTTTTTTTCGTGGTGCCAAGTGGGCCCTACTTCAAAAGTATCCTTGAGGAGACCTAGGCTGTCTGTGGATTCCTAGGATCTCTGAATCCTGGGTAGAGAGATTCTGAATCCTAGGGAGTCAGTGAAATCCTGTGTTCCACTGTTTTTGAAAGTTGTTATATTTCATTCCATCAAAAGATCTCAATGATATATGCTCATCGTTACGAGTGGCATTAATGATGAATTACAGTCCTTCTCTGATAAAAGAAGTGATTCAAATATTTAATTATTAGGCTTTAAAAGAAACACAGATTGAACACTTATACTTGAACACGGTGCTATTTCTGATATGAAAAGCTCTTTTTAACTACAGGTGATAACTTGGTAGCTTTTCCTGTCATAAAAAAACTGCAAGGAAGAAATGGGAGGAACAGAAAAATGAGAATTTTTGTTGAGCAGAACTAATGGGAAAACAAAAAATAAGGTTTCATTTCTGAGTACTTTTTGACCAGCTCTGCCCATAAGATTAAAAGCAAATGAGTTAGAAATATCTCATGCTTTTAGTGCCATACTCTTTTGGTTTTAGCTTGGGTTTCTTTTTTTAAGAAAAAAGCATTTTGGAGATTTTTAGTAGTGCTTTTGATTACCTGCCTGTGCACCAAATAATTATGTTCTATGAGAGTCACCGAAAAGTCAGCGTAATTGAAAGCTAATTTCTGAGAGAATGGCAACTGCTGAACTTCTGTGGCCATAGCACTAAACATTTTTTTTAAAATCTTTGTTTTTGAAAGAAATTGCCTCAGAAATCGGTCAAGTGACTCAAAAATATTGACAGTTTTTTTTGATGTTTGACTACTGAGCCGTTTTATTACAGTGTGCAAATAAGATCTCACAGGAAAAACCTCCTAGAATAAACTGTATCACCTGGTTTTCCTCACATTTCTTGTGCCATTTGCACAGTCTTTGCTTTTATTTATTTAAAT
>JAUBOD010001020.1:641702-657543 GCA_032353885.1 Nothura maculosa
AACCTGTTCTTAGCAATTGTATCCTTTTTGTACTGACATTTAAAAATGTTTGTGCCATACTTGTATGGAGTGTTTGTCAGATATGCTCCAGATTTTGAAGAGGTTTGTGAAAGACATCAGTTTATTCATTCTAGGTGCTCTTGGAGTAGTAGAAGCATATTTTTTCACGTGTTAAACTACATTCATTCAAAGTTTTTTCCTTTTTCTTTTCAATTACTGTATACTTTGGCTTTGAAATATTTTGCTGCAAAGTTAAAATAAGTTATGGCAGAAGTTATTTTTAAATTCCTCATGAAGTACTGTGGATTCCATCTTATAAACAGCAAAGAAAATTTTTAAAGCTGAATGAACATTAGTTTCTACACCAGCTTCTCTCTGAAGCATCAGCTGTTTGCTTTCCACTCCAAAAAGCATGATTATATTGCAGTGATACATAAAACAACTTGACAAGAAGCCTGAACAATTAACTCATGGTTACCTACTTCAACTCTCAGAATTTATGAACTATTGAGAAGATACACATTAGTTGTAGAAAATTGAAAAATTCCTAATTCCTTCACATTTCTCTACATTCCTTCTTTTTAACTGTTAAAAGCATGAAGAAAAATGCTTTTTCTTTCTTTCTAGTTCTGAGAAAAATGTGGAAGTTGAGGTTATGAATAGGCATGGGCTTATGGCTGGACTCAATGATCTTGCAGGTCTTTTCCAACCATAATGATTCTGTCATTCTGTATGAATTTGGGGAAACTCAGTGACATTTAGCAATGCTTAGCTAAGACTCCAAATTTATTAGTTTACACAACTTTGAGTGGTGTAAGGGAAGTGTCAATTAATTTTTACATCGCTGGCTGCTGTAAATGGTGAAAATGATAGTCTGTAAGAAGACTATAATTCTGAATTTATAAATGAAAATACAAATAAGCAGTTATATTCCAGCAGCAGGCTGACTGTATCCATGGGCAGTTATGTTTATTCCCTGATACTGAATTTGATGCACAGGTAAGAAAGGAAAGAATAGGAAAAGTAGAAGGGAAGTAAAAGGAAAATAATGAGAACAAAGTATGAAGGTTAAAGAGGAGTTGCAGTAGAGAAACACTGTGATTTAGCCTTGCTCCGTATAAGCATTAGCCTTTTCATGTAGCAGCAGTTAAGGTCAGACCATAAGGGCAGAGAATAGCTCATCCTAAGTTCTCAGGGAGGTGCCTGTGAGAAAGGTGAGTTGGTTGCTGTCTGCGTGCAGCTTTCTGAACCAAATGCTGAAGTCTTCTGGAGATTGCTTCTCATAGGTAGGACTTCTAGGCACTTTTTGCTTTCACATCTAACATAACCAAAAGGAAAAGTTGGGGAAAGAAAGGAAACTGTAATGGGTGCAGCAAATAAATGCCTTCTAAGCTTTTGGAGATGGAGATTTGGCTTGTCCTATTAATTTGGCAACCCTAACATAATCAGAAATTTTAGAGCTTTAATAGCTCTCCTAACCTGGTTTCAAACATAGAGTAAACCAGAAAAAAATTTCAGCTTCTGTTAAAGCACTGGCATGTATTAGTTCTGTTTTTTTTCAAAAAAAAAAAAAATCTATCCACAAAGTATTTTCTATTTGAATATTAAAAGAACTGCAATTCATTTGCATTCATGTAATTTCAGTGCTTTTCTGTTGGGATAACACAGTACATAATTTGACAACATTTTGTTTTCTGATGATTCTTTCCTGGCTAATGGCAAGCAGTTCCACCATCATCTATATTTATTTAAATTATTTATCTTGCATAAATGAAGGCCCTATTGCCAAAAGCGTCTATTTGGTTTAGTACCGTATGTGTTTATGCAGATTTTTATTTTGTGCAGTCAAAAATCAAAAATGTACTTATGCATGTTTGTTTATGGCTTTGTGCAACTCGGGTATCTCACAGGAGACATTAATGATAGATGGAATTGTCTGTTTACAAATATTCTTTTACAACAATGCAATTATCATTTTGATTAGCTCAAAAAGGAATAGTTTCCAGAAATCAGTTTCCAGACATTTCAAGCAACTTTGGGGGGTTTTCTGTGTGTGCTGTTTTCCTAAATTAAGCTCATGCATCTTTGAGGCAGATGGACAATTTTATGAAATTTATAAATGGCTGAATGCTTTAATGGATCTGTCACACATAGTTTGTTTTTCAAATGTTGTTGCTTTGTTGACTAAACACGAATAACTTGGTATCTAACAATTAAAAATATGTCAAGAGGACTGGATCAAATCTGGCCCTCCAAATTAGAGTGAGTTCTACAGAGGTGGAAGGTTTGGCTAAGAAAAATGGAGGAAGGAAAATGATGAGTTGAGAACAAGGTGGCAGCCTTGTGGAGTTAACAGCACCGCAATGTCTGTGTAGCATTAGCTTTAGCAGCGTGGGTCGCCAAAGCTCCAAAGGTGGCTTTGCTGTGTTCACTTCATTTCTGCCTCCCTTGATCACAGAAGAAACCTAAGTGAGTTGTCTTCAGATGATTGCAGATGTGGAAGATCTCAATGCTTTTTGGAGGGTTTTCATATCCATGCACACACATACCCTGCCCATGGATTTTTCTGGTTGTCTTGCTGCAGCTCTGCCAACTACTGTACCCAGTAATATTACACGTATCCAGTAATTGTAGGCCAAAATAGTGATTTTCTTTCTGAAAAAAGCGATTAAATTGAAATTATGTGTGTTTTCCTGTTTAAAAGATTTACATAAGTTATTATCCCTCAGGTTAAGCATCAGTACTGATGGAGAAAGTGAATTAAGTGAGAAATAACAAGGCATAAGATTTCTAACTTCTACTAATTTATCTGTATAGAATTGTACTGTATGACTTTATGTAACTTCTTTTTGTATATATGACTGTAGTGACTGAAAGTAACTTTCTTTTGTCTTTTGCAGTATTTCTTGTAATTTTGGAGCAGTATTCCTGTTTGAAAATGAAAATAGGCTCCCATTTAAGACAATTTCATAGATATTTTAACTTTACAAATTTTCTTTTCAGCAATGTATTTACAGTCTTAATGAAAAAGATTGTACTTTAAAACAACTTTGAAATATAATTCAAAAAAAGAAAAAGAAGCTTACTTGAATTTTAGCCGTTATAATCTCCCAGTCTGTTCCAGGCATACAGAAAGAGAGGAAGATACTGTGTAAACAAATGCAATGATATTAAAGTTAGTATCCTTTAACACTGCAAAACAGACAGATGTTAGTTTAGTTCTTGGTTGTTTGATTTGATGCCTATAAGCAAGAAAGCAAAGTTGCCTTACACTAATGAATGGAAAAATGAAAATGGTCCAGAGTTATATTTGGGTACTAAACTGTTGTTTTTTTTCTGAATATATTTGAAAACATTAATTGAAATGCTTACTGATGTAAAATTCCTTATTCCATTTTTGTTTTGGCAGTTAGATATTAATCATATGAAGTAGATGTCATTAACTATGATTTCATTTATCGTATAAAATTAATTTTGTCCTACAAACTGTTATAACATGTGAACAAGACATTGAAATATAATACAGCATTAACTGAAATATATTCATGTAGTCAATGTGTTATTAACAGGTACTTAATATCCTTTTTGGATTTATTTCACACCTTCCCCCTTTAATTTTAATTTTTGGAAGGGAGCTGAGCAGGCTCTTAGCCGATGAGTGGCAATCTGCATGTCAGCTGTAAATTTTAAGAGCATAAAATATAAAATGAATCCACAGTGCCCTGCACGCTAGAGCCCTTTATTATTTATTTGGTGTGTATGCAGGTGTAGTACGTGATGAATTTTTGAAGGCTGTTGACAACTACGATTTTTGAGCTGAATGCATTATTTCCATAGTGTCTTGTAAGAGTTGCTGGTTGAGGTGATTTTAACTGAATTTAGAGCTTCAGCAAGAGCCATGAGATAATTTCTTCTTCTTTCTCATGTTCCCCACCACCATCTTTGCTTGTTTCCAATTTCATCTTTTTCATGTTGGAGCAGACTTCTGTAGTGTCAGAAGTTATATATCATTCTGAAAAGATGAAGATCTGATTATGAATGACAGTGAAATAACTGCGGTTATAAAAATGTAATTAACCCAGATTTTCCCCTCTTCAGTGGGCAGGGACAATTTGGGAGCCCTTCAGATAGGTAGAGAATTCTGTAAACTGTGTATAAACACCAGTTTAACTATGTGAGCCCATTTGTTGGTCCCAGGTTCCAGGCTTGGTTTGGGGGGATAAGTTAAGTCATTCACTTTCCAATATGCAGGAATGGTTTTTGTTCTGCTTGGCTACTTTCTGAATTCATGCAAAGCCTGTTAGAAGGGACGTGCTTGTCCCAGTTGGAAAACAGCTGACAAATCTGTGCTTGCCTCTCATGTAGATTACTTAAGGTTTGCATATCTGGGGTTGGGGTTTAGCCACCCACCATGCCCAAGAAGGGTCAAAACAAACAAAAATCTACAAAGCAATGTGTTATATTATGTAGTCTTTGAAAAGGACGTGATGTAGTCATTTGCTGTTTCCCTTTATCAGGATGATTGTTTATTTTGGCCAGATCGGCAGCCTGGAGCCCCCTTGCACCCTGGCACGTTCTCTGGGAGCTGGGCAGGAACTGGCTCGTGCAGTACATACGTTGTGGCATGGACACTGAGGCAGCTCAGGGGGACGTGACTTAACTGCCCACTCGTCCCCCCTGAAATAACTCCTAGCTTAAAGTTGCTATTTTTTATCTGACAATCGGCCTCTTCGTACTGTTATAATTTGTACTATAGGTTATACGTGTATTTTTTCATAATCACCCTTTTGCCTTATAAAGATGTATACAAAAAGATGGGCTGTAGACAAAGCTGTGTCCCCACATTTGTATGACAGATAAGCAACAGAGTAGAAATGGGAATTCTCTTTTTCCTGACTTCAGACCATCAGGCCAAAAGGATAGTGCTCTTGCAATTGGTTTGGGACTTTGAGATGGGTTTGTTATTTTATCTTTCTGCATTAAGTTTTTTTTTAAAGAAGTATCAACATTTCTTAATTTTTCAGAAAGTGCTAATTGAGTATCTAAAGGCTATTAATTATACATGTAGAGTTCCTATTTCATCTAAGGGTAAAAGCAGATTTTCTGATGTTATCTGTATGCAAGCCAAAAAAAAAGAAAAAGTAACTGCATTTCATCCTGTGTGTTTTAGCAGTCAATCTTTTTGGTACAACATCTGTTTTTAACAGGTTAATAAGTGTAAATGGAATTATTTAAGTACTGGCTATAAATATAAAATGACCAAAGAACTTTGAGCAATTTTAATTGAGTGGCAATTTCAGTTATATAGTTGCCTTTTATTCAAAATCATATTGTCATGCATATTACGTAACACTTTCTAAATCATACAAAGCTGTAGTAAGCTTCTGATTGAGTAGTTAAATATAACTTTGTGGATTGTTACCTTTTTTTTAAACTCAATTTTAGAGGTGCACATGAAAAACAATAAGAGATTTATAGAAATTCTGCTCTCCAATTATTCTTATTGGTAGCTTATGTATAAAATAAGACAGATGTTTAGTATGTATAAATATCTTTGTGAAAAAATGCTTTGTTTTAAAATTCTAGAGATGATCTTGGCTCCTCTTTGCTGTCACAGTTTTCACCTTTAATTTGCCTACAGAAAGGCACTGTGTGAAGAATTGCATTAAGGCCTTTGTAAACAACCAGCTTGCTTTTTACTCAGCTTCATAAGGAATATTGCTGAAATGGGTGTTTCGCATTTTCTTTCACGTTCAAATAGAACTGACTTCCTCAGCATGGAGGTCAATTCCTCTTAACAGGAGTTAACAGCTCAGCATTTCTCATGAAAGTGATCATCTGCTGGCTGGTGCATGCAAAATTGGCCAAATATAGGGAATCTAATACTTCATGAATATTGCAAATGTTCAGACATGTAGAGGGAAATGAATTAACGTGAGTAATAATAGTGATGACCTGCAAATGTGATTTTCATTCTTTGTGAGACTCAAAGTGCAGGGGCTAATTAGAATACTTAGATTAAGCCATGGCAAATCAAAGAGATGCAAAACGGTTCATTTCTAGGTCTCTGATGAAGTAGTTTGGGAAGATATAAACACGATATTCTTTCCAGAGAAAAACTCCGGCCTGTTTTTAGCAGACTGATAGTTGTCTAGGAAAATTGAAATAACGATTGATGTGTTAAGGTAAAAAAGTCATTGCTGTAGCCTTGGTCCCGAGGGGCATGTTGCTCCATGCTAAATTGCTGCTTTGCAAAGAAGGGCTTAGAGTCGAGTCACTGCATATGAGGAAGGGAACCCTAGAAGAGTGAGAGATTATAGTAGTCATGTGCACAGATTCCCATATAAACTGAACCAAAAATCAGTACAAGTTGAAATAATGAAAAGCAAACAACCTTAGGGTAAAAGATAAGTGAGAAATTTATGATGCGGAAATGATGAGAAATAAGCTACCTTTGTATTTATTTATTGCAACAGAAACACACGTTTCCAGCTGTACATGGGTTTATGTTTATGCTTGTCGCTTAGTGTCAGAGTACTTTGTAGTGTACATGATTGGATTTGATGTTGCATATAGAGCTGATCTTCAAAGAGCCATGAGATTTCATGCTGTTTACCTATTTCTAATGGCAATTATAATTTTGATTCTGATTTCACAATTCAGATGAGTTGTGTGCTGTGGGTATACAAAGTTATGTAATGCAGCTGCTCCACCTTTGCTCTGTGCTCTTTGAGTCTTTAAAACTATGTGGCCATCTTTAGAAACTTATAGAAAAAAACTTTATCTTTTATTTACAGGCAAAGTGGGGACTAACCCATTTTATTGATTTTTTTTTTTAATACTACTTAGGTATTTTCTTTCTGCTCCCATTGGTGGGACGTGTGCTTTTAGCGCTGTCTAATTTTATCCTGCAAGCTGGAGAGCTAGAGGTGCTTTTGATAAATTGTAATTCCTGTGTAAAGAATCCCACTAAGCACTTTGATTTTTGCTGATTTAGGAAAGGTAAGCAGAACCTGAGTTCCTGCACAGCCGTCTGCTCTAAGCAAAACTGAAAGGAAAATATAAAGTTAAGTGTAATTAACTTCTGGGAAACTGCTATTCAGAATTTGTCAGATGTTTCAAGTTATCTATTTTCAGATGAGCAATCTGGCTTAAGAACTTCTGTTTTTAATTGAAGCATGTCTTGGAGTTTTAATACCTTTTTAATACCTTAATCCTGTTTCAGCTCTCCATGCTGTATTTAAGGTCTATTTTGATCTTTTATTTTTCCTTTTTTTTTTTTTTATTTTTTTATTTTTTGAAGATATTGCCTACCTGTGAGCACATTAAACTTTGAAGTTTTTCTTGCCAGCCTGGTATATTGCGGTAAACTTGCTCCGCCAGAATCATCTATTTTATTTTGTCATTTTTCCCAATGATTTTTCCCTGGGGGAACCAATATCATCTTACTTAATTGAGCAGCCCGAAAATAGCTTCCTTAACATCCCTGTTGTTCCTGGCAGCGTGCTCATAGGAGGAAAAGCAGATCCTTGGCTGCATGGCCACAAAGCAGCTCCCGCCAGCTGGAATGCGAAGCCGGCGGATAAGATTATGAAGCTGAGGAACATGGTGCTGCCTGGCTCTCACTGCTGGTAGTGCCCAGCAATACTCCTCAGGAAGGGAATATCTTCTGCTAAGGTTTTACTGTTGGCTTAGCATGAGCAGGGAAGCTTTGCTTTGGGAGAGTGTTTGGGTGGTCTGTGAGATGTGCGTACACCTGTGTGTGTTTTCGGCGCTTTCAACTTGCTTGCTTGTGAGTAAATGAAAGGTCTGCCAGTTTGTGCATATGCTCCTTAAAGCACTACTTACATTTCCTCATTTGTTAGGGAAATTTATTTAACTGCCTAAGTTATTCCCAATGTGTATTGTGTATTATACACCGAATGTGAAAGGGAGCTGGTGGAGCAGGTCAAGAGTGGAATATATTATTTAGCTTAGAAGAGAAAGACATGGACCAATTACTTGGAATTTTCTCCTTTTTTTCCTAATGTCTCCACAGTGTCAGCTGAATTTCCCTTAGCCCCAGCTCTTCCATTATTTTCTTTTTTGATGTTGAAAGGCTACTTGATCTGGAACTGCCTTGTAGTTTCGGACTCGGATTTTTTAGGAACAGGCACAAATTGCCCCCAGGGTGACAATAAATTATGAGAGTGTTTTCCTTGTTCCTAATTGCTGCTTTTACAGCTTTTCTGGCAGGTGCCAGGTGTGATTTAAGCTGACTGTAGGCTGGGACTGAAGAAAGAAAAGCTGATGACTAAAGGACAAAAAGGCATAACAACTTCTTTGTTATCAATGCTTAAATTTCCTGTCAAAACATTATGGTTACTTAAAATATCTTTTTAACATTTAAAATTTGCATGGGAGAAGCAAGTAGACTTTAGAATAAAACACAAATTCTACTCCTTTCCTCTCCTATTGTATAAAAAAGAAAAGCTGATTTTTCAGTTGTTCAGCAGTCTTCATGCAGTTTCTTGTGCTGTTTTCCATATTGAGTTGACTCTGAGTGCCATTAACTAAAAATCATAGTATCTACCTCTAAAATAATACTGGATGTTTAGGAAACAATTAAATTCTTAATTCCAGTGGAATATAAGATTTTATAAGATTTGTACCATCATATAGCATGTGCCACAAGGGTGATGTTGCACCCTTGGGAAAGAGCAGAGGAATGGGCCCCAAATACTGATGCTTATGTGAAACACCTTTTCAGCAATATGCAGCTCAGGTGCTTTTTCAGGCAGAAGCAGCAACTTTTATTTTCCTTAGTAACCTTGCTGACTTTTTCTTCCGTTAATTTGTTTAACCTTTTTGAATCTATACACAAGATTTTACACGGTTTGGTTCATTTTGATGGTTTCTTTTGAGATTAGTCCATTCTCATATTAGAAGAATCAGTAAATAAGGTAGTGGGGGCATCATCCCTCTGACCTTTCCTCTGTGATGACCTTCAGTCACCTCTTTTATAAACTAAAATCTCCCCATCTGTATATTATTTCTAGTATCCCTTTTCCAGAAATATTGTTTGCTGGTTGCTATCCCTCTTGTTTTTTTTCCACCATTTCTTGCCATTTAATGTGGCTTAGAGCCACATGTATCTATGGCCTATATATAAGCCTGGGTTATAGGAGAGGAAGAGCAGTAGATAGCACTTAAGATAGAGGCATGCAATGGACTTGTGCTATAAGCAGTTTTTCTACTTTCTTTACGTTTTAGCTCCTGTTTTGATTACTAGCAAACACTGAAATGTCATTTTTTCTGAGCTATTTATATCCAGTATCAATGCTTTTTTTTTTTTTTTCCATACTTACAGAAGCTGTCAGCTCACAGTCCATCACATGTATTTGGAGTAGCCTTTTCTTTCCCCTGTGAATTACTTTGCACTTATCTGTGGTGAATTTCACCTGCCATCCAGTTATTGATGGATTGATGGAACTATTTGCAGAGTCTTTCTTACAAGCTTGAAAAGTTGTCATTTCCCTATTCATGCTGTTCTGAATCATGTGTGAGTATGTTAAAAAGCAGGAACTTTATGGAGCACTTTGGGGAATTCCAATGTTGCCTTTCCTCTCATGTGAAAACCACTGATTTTCCCACTCTTAATCCTATGATTAGGTGTTAATTTATTCACCAAGGGAATTTCCCTTTCCTAACATTCCCGTTTGTTTTTCTTTATTATATTTGCAAAGAATAATGTAGAGCTTCTGTGGTGTATCCTGTGTGCGCAAATGTTACTGTTTACATATCCCATGAGCTTCCTGGTGCTGTCTTTGACACCTCCTGTTTATCCGCCAAAATGCTAAAAGGCAATTTCATGGCACCATTCTCCAAAGGGAATAATCCCTAGTTATGGTCTTTTACAGTGGACATTTTATAACCTGATTGTACAACTCATAATGATTACATTTTGAGACAGATGCTTTCACCTTATGAGGAAAAGTTCCACTGAGGAAACCTCCACAAGCCTTTGTGCAGCAAATGCGGGTGCCTGGGAAGTTGTGGTGCTTTCTGCTAGTGTCCTCTCTGACTTGAACATTAGTCTTGCTCCTTGGCCAGCTGCCCTCCTTCCGAGTTTGGAAAAGAATATATGTGGATGTGGATGCGTTAGATGGGCTATTCCTCAACACCTTTTTTTTTCCTACCTTCTTTCCAGCTTTGTTTGGTTTTAATCATTTAGATTGGACATCAAAAGAATAATGTTATTTTTTTACATGCTTTCATGACTTGCTCACAGATTGCAGTTTCTGTCCTCCCATCCAGCTGTTCTGTCTTCCTTGTCTTCTTTTTTGGAGAGGTGGATATTAATTCCTCTCAGCCCCAGCACTTCAAACAAAATGAAGACAGGCTAGCAAAACAACACTGTCCATGCACACTGTCCATGCTTCTGGTGGGCTTTTTAGTCTTCAGTTTCTTCTCTTAGCATTCCCTTACTGAGCTTTCTTATTTTGATGTACAACCTCTTTGAATTTTTTTTTCTTTCTGCAAAAGTGAAGAATATGGGTAATTCAAAATTCCTGTGAAAGTTTCATTAAATTATTCAAACCGTATCTTGATTCCTGCTCAGGAGTAAGAAGGGGAGGAAAAAAAAAAAGATTTTCTTCATGTAGGAACTATGTGCTTCCCCAGAGGACTGACAATATCAAAAATGAAGCTTTGAAATGGGGCCCTTACAGGGAATTTACATATGTTACATGGCAGTGAAACCCTGGTTGCTGGGTTTGATGCCTTTCCTACCCCCAAACCTCTCTAATGGTTCTTTCCCCCATTACACCTGAAGTGTTGGTCTGAGTTACTTTTTATGCCATTTGATACACTTCTGATTTAAATGTCTTCTTCCTGATGAACTTTCTTCATTAGGAACTACAGTTTTGTGACTTGCTTCCACCAATGATGGTATCTCCATTAAGACCATAACCCTCACTAAAATGAGCTCTGACAATTGCTTTTTGATACCTTTGTCACCTTTTTTAGATTGCTAATATTTGTATAGAAGCACCAAAATGTCCCACTTTGCCCTATAAAACAACTTCTGTCATCCGTTGTTACCAGAAAGTACAAGTTCCTGTCTTTAAAACAAACAATCAAACAAAAAACCTTCCACTTTCATTTTCTTTGAAAAACTCAGCAGTTTCACTCACTGTCTTTGCTTTGAGGTTGTCACAAAACTGTTACCTGGGTCAGGGCAATACCTCAGTTTGGTTGGTTTTGCTTTCTTTTTCAAATGTAAGGAGTAGTTTGACACACTAATTTTAATTGAAGACTTTGCAAAAAAAAAAAAAAAAGACTTTGTAGTTTCCTATCCTCTTGATAGGAAATCTGACAGCACTATAAATTGTCACAAAGCGAGCATTGTCCCTTTTGACTGCTTTCTCCCCAAATTTTTAGCTGATTCCTATGTATATCATGAGGTGTTGCCATCACAGCGACATAAGCTTATGAAAATTTTGTGGAGCATAAAATTTGACTACTTTTTTTTTTTTTGACTACTTTTTAATTGCAAAAACTATGACTGCTATGTAGCTGATCTTGCAAATTCACCAATATTCAGCACTTTAATGATGCTTACTTTATTTAAGTGCTAAAGGCCGCAACAGGCCCGCAGTTGCCGGGATGCCAGCAGTGCATAATGTGGCCAATTGCAAACAGCAGCCTAATTTGTTGATTTCAAGAGAGGTGTAATTATATTGCTTCATTTGCTGAGCAAATCATATGAGAGCTTCCCTAAATCAGCCTGATTGTGTAATGAAGAGCTAATTACAAACAGCAGTGTTCTCTCGGTAAATTTATGGTAACTGCTAATGCCAGGTTGGCACCACCATGACAATGGCTCATTAGCACGTTTGTAAAAGCGGCAATGGAGCTCTACCCAGGGCCCAGCAACTCCATTTCCAGCGCCTTTTCCTGGAGAGCCATGTGGCTACCTCTCCATAAATAGTTAAATAAATAAATAGATAGATCTCTTGGCACTAATTCTTGGATGGAACTAAGTGGTTCTTCTAGAAAAGCTGGACTGAGCCACCATGGGCAGATGGGACTCAAAAATGTTGTCTGAGTGGCAGCCTTGGCCGTTTGGGACAGCTCTTCTATTTCTTTCTGCTATTGAATCTCAAGGCCAGTGGTGAATTTCAGACAGCACTGAGTTTTAGTCAGCCCCCTGCTGATTAAAAGAGCTTGGACTTTGACAATTTAATATTTTCTTCTGTTTAAGGTTGGAGGTATTGGTCGGCCTTCCTATAACTGCCGTTATTTTGTTCTAAATTATATTGACTGTCAGACCAACTAACCCCATTAAAAAGATAGTCACTGTTTAAATTCACAGCACAAGATATACCCTCTATTTTTCCTGATGTTTCCATTAATCTCTTGGTTTTTATTAATTTCTTTAAGTTCCATGAGGCATACTTTCTTATAGATGCTTTCAAGTAATCAGAATAATTTATTTCCGAATAGATGTGTGTAATTGCCTGTTCGATTTTAAGTCTGACATCCACAGTGGATTGAATGCTGTTTTACACAAAGGCTTCTAATCTATTAAAGGGTGTGCTGGGACTGATTTCCTATGAAATTGCTTGACACTTTTTTTCTCTTGGCACAATAGCTCAGAATAAATTTCTTCCTGTATACCTCCATCCTGCTCTTTCTCCTGTAAGACGGAATAATGCATCTACGACCCCTTATTATTTCCTCGCTAATTCTGTTTAGTGACAGGTGACCCTTGATGAATGGCCTGATTTGGACAACCATCCCAGCTACTGAAGTGCATACATAATCATGAGGTCTACAGCAATGGACTTGGGCTCATGTGAGGCAGGCTTCTTTGAAAGATGTTTGATATTTAACTCGAAGAGGTTCCCAGCTGACTCCCCTAAGCACCAAGGTGGATCCTTACTCTATCTTTGGGGTTCCATCATTGTCTTAACTTGCCTGTTGCATGAAAAGAGATGCAGTGGCTTGATTAACAACTTGTGGTCTGTAGTTAGCTCTTAATGAGGAGTTTTAAAAAGCTGATAGGAAGGATATGGTGGGCAGAAATGAGAGACCTCTTAGTTACGTGTGACCTTTAATTTTAAATGGCCACCAACAAATGATACACATGTGCAATGTTACTTTGCATTCCCAGAGGAGGACATATGCAGTTTTCATCTAGTTATGCGTTTTTATGGTGAGATGCTACTGTTTTTGAAAAACAGGTATGTATGAAGGCATTAGCCTCCGTCTCCTGAAGGACACACAAGATTACAATAGTGATCCTCAGAGTTGTTTTTATTTCTTTATCTTTTTTTTCTTTGTTCTTTGGAATATGGGGAAAGGAGGGGTGGCAAAGACAGAGAAAGATTTCTTTTTATTTTAGTTATGCTCCCAACTTCACATAGACATCAGACACTATGATTGTATGTTAATCCAATGTGTATATTAGCCATCCTGCTCTAGAGAGAATCTGTAAACAGCTATATTTTCTTCACCTCTCTCTTACCACCTGATAGAAAGATATTTTACTATTTTTATTGCACCATGGTAAAATTTTTCCTTCTAGCTCTAGATCTTTTTTCTGTTAATATGTAGAGCTAAAGTTCATTAATTGCAGCTAACTTTGACAAAATTTAACAGACCTGTGCCACATTCAGAAAGTTAGTACTTTGGAGGAAGGCTTGTTCCTAACCTAGGGGAGGTTCTTAGCTTTGTATTCTCACCTTAGATTTGCAGGCTAGGTCCTTATGTGCGTTTGCAAAGCTCACATGTTCATAGACTTCCTCCCTTGAGCTAGTCACTGAGTCTTTGTATTGGAGATAGACCTTTTACGGTATATTTTCTTATTTTGGTTGTCTTTGATATTGAAAGTTGAGCTTGAAACAAATTATTCCTTTGCATAGCATGAGAAAATGCAATTGGGCAACAAGACCATCTCCAAAGTAGCTGATGTCTGAAGTATCTGCATGATTATTTTTTTCTTATTTCTCATATGCACTAGTGTCTCCATTTGGTTCATTTTCAATATTGGCATTTATTGTCTTCAGTGAGGTCTAGTCCATGATTTTTTGAGGAAATGACCTGTTTTGTTTTGGATTTTTTTTTAGTGGAAGATTAAATGTGTAGTCTCCTATATTAAAAAATTTTAAAAACAAAAAAAAGTATAGAATGCACTATAAAGCTAGTGCAATGCTTGTTTTAGCTAGAGTAAACATAAAACAATTTAAACATAAGCCTTAGCTGTATAAACAGCATGGAAATCAATGTGTAGGATGAGATGGCATGATATGGGGAGGTTTCATGAGTACCATGTGTGTATGCATGATGCTCACACATGTGTACTTCACATAGTCTCTATTGTACGATATTACTAATTAAAAACTATCTAAGTATAAAGCAAATATATGACTTAGTGCTAACACTTTAACAGCAGTCTTTACTGGTAGGGAATTGTCTCCTTTTGATTAATAGCTTGATAATCATTTGGATAAAAACTTCACATTCTTGACCTTTCCATGAAAGTTTTGAGTTGAGGCCTCTTGAAGGCAGCTCTACTTGGGTGTCACCTTGTGTTCAAGTATACACTTATTCCTTACGTGTGTATTTGACAACTTATGTATTAAAAGGAGAAGGGCTAACAATTGATTTCTATTTATCACTTCATTGAACACCACTTAACACTATCTAAAATCACCCCCTTTGCAATGATTTTGTGCTAAGCGTCCCGTTGCAGCAACACTTAGTGCTCTTCTGTATCATTAGCTAAATCAGTTTCCTGGGAGTTCTTAATAAAATGACAGACCCAGTTCAACATATCCCAATTAAGTGAAGTATTTTGTAGCAGTATTTTATACTTAAACACCAGTTATCTCATGGTGCCCTTTAGAGTTCTATACATGGAGCCATTAGGCTAGAGTTGCCTAAGTGGTGGAGGGCAATTGTAAGCAGCTGTTTAAGACATTGCAGATTAATGACAAGAGGAGAGCATCTGAACAGCTGAGGCAAGCATATGTTCTTAAAATGCACAGCACAGGCTTTTCAGCATCAGCCCAATTCCGTCAGCAATGAAGTTTTCAGAACTTACCTGAAAACCCCTAGAATGAATAATGTAAGACTTTGGCCTTAAAATATCTGCACATCTTCCTCTACTGTTCTTCAAACCTTGCACTGTCCTGGTCTCCTTTGAAGAAGAGGAAATCTTGCTTTATGGAAGAGCTTGCTTTGCTCTGATGCCTTTTTGGTAAAATAGCAAATATAACACTAGTCTGTGTTGTGTGGCTACTAAAATACTGAAAATGCCACTGAAACACTAATAGCAGGTTGTCCCATTCAAGTTGTCATCTTCAAAGGAGCGTTGATCCATCTCTCCCTTTTCCATGATATATCAAATACTGTCATCATCTTGACAGTGTTATTTCTTTCATGGAGAGCTCGTACATTTTATCTTATGGCTGTCTAATTGTTTAATAACAATTATGCATAATGATAATAATTGCAATTCTACTAATAATAATTGTAATGGAAATACCAATTCTAGTTGCACATGGTAAAACTTAAATCATCATAAAGGCTTTTGTGTTGCCTCAAATCCATCTACATTTTTTTTTTCCTGCAGGTGAAAAAAGGATTTTGTGAGATAACTTTAAGCATAAAGATCATGCACAGACCTGTTGTAAAGAGCTAGCCTTTTGCAGAAGCTTGGAGATCCTCCATTTGCTGTTATTTTTTTCTGGTAGCAAATGGTGCTAACTATATTAAAGTTTCGTTGCAGATTTAGAAATGGTAACAGACCACTGTCAGTAGGCTCAAAAACATCTATCACTGAAGGAGGAATTTG
>JAUBOD010001020.1:657643-679864 GCA_032353885.1 Nothura maculosa
TTTCGTTGCAGATTTAGAAATGGTAACAGACCACTGTCAGTAGGCTCAAAAACATCTATCACTGAAGGAGGAATTTGAAATGTGCAATCTGCAAGTGTCCAACTTGCACAGTTCAGGAATCTAGGACTTTCAATTTGGATAGTGGTTTTGGGGAAATTATGCTAGTAGCAGAGCTGCAGTTACAGTATGGAAGTACTAGGTGCAAAGAAGCATCGCTGCAGCAGTGAAGAGGGTGGTGCTAAAGAAGAGCCCTTTTAGATTGGAAAGGGGAAGAGATGAGAGAGGAGGATTTTTGTTTTCGTTATCCCTTTGCATTGCAGTTGCAAGGAGATGAAATCCTCTAAGCAAATAATGAAACTGGAAGATCCAGGATGCAAGGAAGGGGCATCTCCTTCCTCTCTTCTGTAGTGTCATGCCTATTTTTTATGCTAGTATGCAGAGAGAAGAAAGGTAAAGGTATCATGTTATCAATATTATGAGACAGCAAAAGGGATCAAAATTTTTTGATCCGTCTTTTCCCTGGAGTAAATAAAGCTGAAAATCCCACGCTAGCAAAATAGAAGATAAGCATACAAATAATTTTGAAGTCACTAAGCAGGAGGTTCTATGCTTGAATTTTGGATAAACCTTTAAAAATCCAATTACAGTAATAACATATATTTTGCTTTTCTGAAATGAGAATAAATTAATGAGTTTTCATCTCATGTGTATCACCTTCTCCTCTAAATATCTGAGAAGGAGAAGGTTGTCAAATCATTGTATTCTCTGAGGATATAAAAATTGCAACATAACTTATGGTAAACTTATAGGAAAATATTAAACAGAAAGTGTTGGTGTTTGCTTTCCAAAATTGAGTGGCAATTTAATAAAGAATTTGTATCAAAGTTCTGTACTTGATATGACAAACTGTATAGTGAGTGTCAAGTGGTAAAGAGATTATATTCACTTAAGCACATGATTACTCTGAAATGTATTTTTGTCACTGTGGGATTTTCAGTGCTAGCTCTGGAGTAATATTAAAACATGAAAACTTCTATAAGAACTTGTCTGAATTACATTCAAAAATGTTTTTTGTGTGCTTCCCACTCTTTTCTAGTGTGTTCATTGATGAGAATAGCTATGAAAAATGGTGAGTCTTAAAAAATATTACTTTTTTAAATTGTTGTTAAAAATTACTGCCCTTTTTACTATAGGTCTGAGAAATTGAAAAGGTAGGCCCGTATCATAACAGCTCTGTAGCTCTTATTTTTTTGTAACTCAAAATTTGACCTTAAATATTTCAGTGAGGGAATTATAAATGAATTATTTGCACAAGTTATTTGCACTGTTCCACAAGCGTTGCTTGAGCAAATTGAGAAGATGATGAAAGACAAGCTATGACCTTAGTCAAATTTTATCTTAAATTTTATTAACTTACATTAGAATAGGAAATATCTGTTGTCATCGATAGGCATCATGTCCCTTAACTGTGGGAAATTATTGTCAAATGTTGCAAAATGAAACATGATTGATATTTATGAATCGTATTAGTCCTCCTCCACTATCTTCCAGTCCTCCAGTATAGCACTGAGATCTGACTTGGTGCTGTCCCAGGGAAGTGTTTAATTTTTAATCAAACATCACCAGTATCAAAGCTAATGGACCGTTGTAGCTTTCCATTTTGCGGGTAGGAATCGCCTCGTGCGCGGAGTCATTCTCCTAAGCGAGACGGCTTCTGAATTGACAAACAGGAATTCTCTGCACTGGGAATTCAGCGCAGCGCTATCTAAATGTTTATTTTGAAGACGCTCGCATGGTACCAGCTGCTGGAATGGAAATTGATTTTCTGTATTTTTTCTCTCATTCAAGAGTGGTGCCGGTCAAAGGGATTTCCAGCATTGTTTTGCATGTGCACGCGCCCTTCTTGTGGGAGGTTTGTAGAACTTGACAGGGCGTTTTGAACTACCCATGAGCAGCATGACAGGGGACAGCAGCACACCTGAGAGCCGCAGGGAGGCACAAAGCCAGCAAAACCAGAAGCAGGTTCTCAAATACCACCAAGCAGAGTTGGTGTTTGGACAGGAAAAGGAATAGGATTTTGATTTCTCCCATTTGATTTTTTTTTTCTTTTTTTAAAGGCAATTCTTGCATTATAAAAAAAAAGTATGCTCTGTATTATTTAGGAAATTGTGTTCCATGTAATCCTCTTATGGCAGATAATTGGATCAAAACCTTTTTTACCCATTTTTACAAGCTCTACTTACAAATAATAAATCTTGATGTATTAGAATAAATAAATGGATTATCTAAAATAAACTTTGAAAATCTCTGATTTCATATTTTGGCATTAAATTAGACCTTTGATGTCTGTAAACACAATTTTAAAAATAACTTTTTGCTCTTAGAAATTAAGTTAGCCTTTATATATATGCAAATTCAAACGCTACATTCTGTTAATATCGCTGAACTGGGTACGTGTTTTTTCTTGCTTTGCCATTCCTGCTCAGTTCCTGTCAGTGTGCAGCTCTGCCTTGAGGAAACTTTGGAAAATCACATTTAGGAAGTGTCAGGAAACAGTCATGTGTATTGTTTTCTGTAAATGAGTTTGGTTTGGCAGTCAATTGTCAGAAACATGACAAGTCCCTTTTTTTTACAGTATCCAACTCATATGCCAGTCCTTTGGAGACTGAGATAAATCTTTGGCTATAGAATGGAAGGAAAATATTTAGTAAATGTGTCAGCATGTCTTGAAATCTATCTCCAAGGTTCTTAGTGGATTGCATGACCTGTTTTGACTTAATATTGAAGTTCTTGTTTTGTTTTCTCCTCATCTGTAAAACAGGAAAGTATTTGCCCTTGGAGGGCAAAAGTTTGCAGAAGATACTCAAGGCAGCTGAGTTCTTGTTCCTTCCTCCTGTGTCACCGTAACTCTGATATGGTAAATATTCCTTTACCTGTCGGCAAAATTTACATTTCACACTTAGAAGATTAATTTAGCTCCCAGCAGAACTTACGATGGCAGATGACTTTAAATGTGACAACATGTGAATGTTCTCACATCAGAAATCCTGCTCTTGATTCTCACATTTCTTAAGTTACATGATAGTTTCGTGGTGAACACTCAGAGCCATCTGTGAGGATGGCATGGAGCCCGTCTCTAATAGGTGCCAAGAAAATAGGGTTGTGTATGGGAATCTTGTGCAATACTGCAAGTGTTCTCTCTGCTACAAAAAAGGTCATGTGTTGTGACAGCTTTGCCAAACGTCTCCTTACACTTCATGATACTTGTTGGCACGAACATGCCAGGGAAAGGATTTTTCAGGAGAGTGAAAGCAGGCACCTGTGCCTTGCCCACAAGGCAAAGAGAAATCCTAGGAGTGACTTTGTGTAACCGAGTTTGTCAAGAAATTAGCATCCAAAGTTCTGTAGCAATCTCCCTGTTAATCTCGTTCCAAAGTGCATTAGCAAATTGAATAACGGAGCATAGATTCGAGACTTTTCAAGGAAATTGGTTACCATTTAGGAAAATAAAATGCTCCTTCAGCTTGTCACCTTTGGGTTTTGACATAGTTTTTAGATGAAGAGGGAAATCGTTACAGAATTGTCCCAAAGCTGAGTCATCCTTATTGCAGCCAGTTTAATTAGATACTTAATTCACATCAGAAAAGTTACAACTCTTGGAAACTCTGTCTTTGACAGAGCTTGCCAACTTTCTGAATTGTATTTTTTCATTAAATTTGTGCCTCCCTTTATGTAAGTATTTCTCTTACTTGTAAATTATTGTCTGCTGTAATCATCAGCATAGTACAGTATATTGATGTGGTAATAGGGAGTACTTAAAGTTGTCTTTTGTGGATATAAAAACTTCTAGAAAAAAATATATCCAAAACAACAACAAAAATCAGCAATACTGCTGCAACGAGGGATGATGAGCAGCAGCCCACGGCATAGCTGCTGGTTTAATCTGGAAGCGTTATAAAAGTAAAGAACTCAGCTCGGTTGTGATGGGGAATGTCCCTTGCAGCAGAATTTGGTGGTTTGTGCAAGCAGCTCTAAGCTTGGACTTAGGCTCAGGAATCCGTGAGCTGTCCTGGCCTTTGCCACTGACTGGCTGTGCATATTTTGGGAACTTACCTAGTAGCCAAGGTATAAGGATATAGACTCTCATGTATTTATGCAAATTGTTTGATGAAATCGTAGTTTGGTAGGAATTGTTTGCTGTTCAACATGGTTTGACACGTTCACAAAATTGATTAGCTCTATTTTATAGGCTACCATAACAAAGCATCACAAAAAGTTTTGCAAGTCTAATTGAATTCTTTTTTTGTTAGCCAGCTTTGATTACTCTCCACTTGTCATATCACATCATCCAAGGATTTAAATATGAGGAATTAATTCTTGTGGAACAATGTTTCTTTTCGGTCTGTTCATGCTAATTTTCTGTCTATCTTGGAAATAGGCTCAGTGTTTAACTAAATGGTTAGTACAGCCTCTGTTCACATACTGGTCACTCTTTACATTCTTTTTTAATGTTTCTTATAAAATATTTTTTATTCATTTTAGCACTGGTGAACAGTTGGTAGATGCTTAAAGGTATTAGAATAATCCTCTGTTCAGATCACATCTCCAGCTGTCACCTTTTCAGACATCCTCTTAGTCTAGTTTGTGGCAGGTCTTACCTTTCTCTGTGCCTATATACCATTAAGTTTTGATGTCTCTGGAGAGACTAAGTACATAAATGCTGTTAGAAATATAATAAATATCATGTAATAGAATTGTCATCATAAGTTGGGGTATTTTTTGATAGTTGGATGCATTTTTTCAGTACTTTGCTAGTTCTTTAATTAGGAGCCTATGACTTAATCCATATACTACTTAGTGAAGGCTTCAGTCCGGGGCTTGGAAGAAAAAGAGAAAAGTTTGTCTTTCCAAAAGAGGCCTTTGGTAAGATAGAGGCATAGACTGTGGGAGTCTCTGAAGTGCATGGACAGAATTAAAGCCAAATTTCTCTTGATCTTGCTGCTGTTTGTCTTCACTTTTACTAATTTCATCAGCACTCCATCATGGTTAGGAACTCTGACTCATAATTTTCTTCAATCTCTAACACATTTTTCTCCCCAAGGAGACGCTACATTTAAAAGTTAATTAGTTTCCCCACAAATGAATAAGTCGATAAAATTGAATTACGATTATTAAAATCATAAAAATGACATCAGTCTTACAGATCTGGAATATTTCTGTTCATGTATTCATCATCACATGCAAATTTGACAGGGACACAGATCATCAGCACTTCATATTCTGACAAGGCAATATGCTTAGCTAGGGAGGAGCGGCTCCTTCCCCCTCCTCCCAAAAAAAAAAAGAAAAAAGGGAAAAAAAGACAAGGTCATGCTTAAAAGAGAAAGAAAGAAAGAAAGAAAGAAGAACGGAAGGAAGGGAGGGGGGAAGGTGTCACCCATTGCACAGATGCCCTGCGATGCTCTTGGCTTGTGCTAATGGATGTCAGGTGCCAGGTCTTTTTTGGCTCCACTTGTTCTGCATCCAACCAGATTTCAGTATCTGTTGCTGCTGTGATGTTTGTGTTATTGTAGTTTATCCACAGAGGTCCAGTCCTGGATGCCGTTTGCTCTGCTTTGTGCTGAGCTAGCATGACACGAGAGACTCGTGGCCCAGGGGCAGCTCCTGCGGAACAGGGAAGGCCAGTGCTTCGGACTCACAAAAACCAAGGTGGTTGTGTGAACAGCGATACGATTCTGCTCTGCAGTTAGTACTGTTAAGTGGTTTAAATTCTTCTTTTCCTCAGGAAAAAAAAATGTTCTTAACAGTTCAGTTGTTCAGAAAAAATAATTTTTTCATTAAAAAAAAAAATCCTCAAAATACCACTTATTGTATGTTATAGTATTGCTCAAAGACCCTACTAGCATCTGTACTAAAGTGAATAAGGCCCAAAAGGAGCCATGGAGTAGACGTGGGCAAATTGTGTTGAGTCAGCATAACTTCCACATGTTTTTCAGGCTTCTCCAAGAAGCAGCCTTGTAACTCACTAGTTAGCCTGATAGGATTTCTGTGAGTTATTAATGTACTTTTTCCTTAAAATACAGTGTCTAATTTTGACTTCAGTTTGAAAGGGGTTTCTCGTAATGGAATTCTTTTTCATTTAAAGAATGTGCTTTTTATGAACTTTCCATCAGAATGAATCTAAGGAAGTTGTGTACTTGGCAGCAGAAGTAGTCACACTTTTCAGATACTTTGTTAAGCATCCCTTCCAAGGCAAACTGCAGCACATCCGTCAGAAGCTCATAGCATCCATAGCATCCCCTGGGCTTTCAGTTCCAATTTGAAGCAGTCCAGGTGTAATGAAAACATCTTCCTCGCAGCACAACAGATCAGCATACCTGAAAGACTTGGTTTTTTAAAAAAACAACTGTAACTGCCAAGTACCTATAGTGTAAAATATAAGTGCACTTAAACAGTTAATTATCTTGTTGCTCTATATTTTTTAAAGAGGGCCACTGAACATTGCAATACTTTCCCCAGTACCTTGCCTGCATGTTCTAAAGGATTTTACTTCCATCTCGGATCTTCTAGTGACCATCTTCACTCTAAATTCAGCCTTATCTCTCCTTTGGATGATGGATCTGACCAGGTTTTCTTCAGAGTTTAGGAAATCCATGTCTGACTAATTGGTGGAAATACTACTTGTATTTGAAACGGTTTAGTTATAGTGTCACTGATCCTGGAGGCGATTGGCCTATGGATAGTGTATTTTCTAGACAACAATTCTGCCTCAGTAATGAATACTAATGAGAAATTAAATTCTCCACATATTAAAACAGCTTGTTCACCAATGTTTTTAAAATATTTAACATTATATGGTTGAATTAGACAATGCGATCTCCGCTTTGTTTATGTGGAGGCTATTTCTAAATACAAGAAAAACACAGGAAAGAGGAAAAACCTTGGGAAGTTGCACCTGGCTGGGTCATCAGCATGGGGTATCTGTGAGTTTGTGATGTGTTGCCATAGATGCATTTGGCTTCTAATTTCTCCAAATAAGTTTAGAATGTGTGTGCTTTTAGTGCAAGTAACTAAATCTGAATTTAAAACTAGATGGGACTGCCATCAGGGTGTTGGTGAGGAGAAACAGGCAATGCTGGATGTTTCTGACAAGTTTTGCGCTTGTCTGCTCTGTAGACAACCCCTTGGCAAGAGCATTTGTCAGCAACCTCATGTCTCCTTGTTGCTAATGCAGGTTTCTTATGTAAGAACAGAAAATATTTCAGTATATGGAAACTACATAAAACTAATGCTAAATTGACTATTCTTGGAGTTACTGAATCAATACTGAAATACATTCTGAAGAAGGAAGACTGGGGAGAGAGGGAATGACAGTCTGTAGCTTTCTACTCTTCTTTTTGCATGCAGCTGTGTTCAACAGCCTGTGGAGGATGCAATTGTATAAGTACATAGTTGTGGTTTAGCATGTAGGTACCCACTTTTGAAGTATAATTTATTTGTAATGTGCTTAATTTTTATACAAAATTTCAACTGCCTTTAAATATTTATGTTATTGGATCTTATATCTTGACATTATGATTCAGTTGAGGCTCTGGAATAATCTGAGCTTCGGTGAAAGTTTAGCTGAAAAAGACTGAGTGTGAGGATATGCAGTACATAATAAGACTGCAGTATACCATATATATAAACTGTAAATTAACATAATTAAATTTGTTTATGTAGAGGAGGAGAGGAGATAGAAGTTTAAGTCTACCATTTTAGACAACTGTATAGTCAACTTTTTCTTGTATGAGATTCCAAGATCATGTATCATCTTTCCACTGCAACTGTAGTCCTCTGTGTGCAGAGTCTTTATCAGTACACTTAAGTCATATGGAAAAAAATATGAAAAAACAGCATCTTTCTCAGTAATACAAATTTGAAGTAATATAAGGAGAAATTTTCATACAAATTTGATACAAAATTTTGGTGCAAATTGTGATATCATTTTAGACTACCCAATAATGAAGTCATGGTAAGCAGGAAATCTTTTGTATCAGATGCCAATGTTTTCAGTCACGTATGTGCATGTATTTGCATGAAGCATTGTCTAAACATAGACTTGACCCCAAAGATGGCTCACTTTTTGTTAAATCCAATTTGTAGTAGGGACAGCAAGTTCTTTTACAGTAGGGACTGTTGCTGGCCAGTCACTTTACTTTGATAGTCAGTTCTTATAGTATCAGTTTTATTGATTGTATTCTTATAATGCACACAGCTGAACAGAACATTGAATATTGTAACTAATTTGTGACTAAATTGTGGAATAGGAAAGCCACCCTGAAACTATGTCTGCTTTCTTGATAACATGAATAAAACATGAAAAAAAAATTGTTCCTTAAGTAAAATAAAAAGAAGAAACCCCATATCTAGGTAATTGTCACATTTGAAATGCTTCAAATGCAAATTCTCACTTTAATTTTCTTTTATAATCAGAACAACTTGCTAGATTTAATGTGCACTTATGTATAGCTAGTTGTACCCGAAACAGTGGTTCAGCAAATAAACTATTTTGGCAGTTTTGGCTTGATCTGAAGTTGAGTCTGATTAGTTCTGAATGCTGAAGTGTTAGCAGCTAGCGTCTGCTCTATATAAATGGAAAAGAAGGAAATGCAAGATAAATTATATATAGCTAATCATGTTCTCTTGTCATACCCTAGGCTACATATTTATTTTTCTAGTCCATAGCTTGGATTAAACTGAAGTTTTTCCAAAAATGAATGTTATAGTTCAGATGTACAAAAGTTGTGCATACATCTTACCAGGTTTTGCAGATCATAAACCATTACTGTTCTGACTGCGTATGCTCCTCTATTAATAGGATTTGCTTCTCAGAAGATGCTTGTAGTTTTATACCTGTAATTAGAGGATTTACCTGCTTAGCTAATTGATTCTATTTAAGTTCTGTTATTTGTACCTTCAGTTCAGGGGAAAGGCAAATAAAACTAGGAGCAAAGACTGTCCCCGATGAAGTAGAAACTAGGATTAAAAAAAAAAATAACCTCTGAAGTATTATTGACTACTGACTGTATCCCTCCTGTGAGTGAAGTGTTGCTATTCATGTTATGCCATTTAAGTTAATTATAAATCACCTATATCACTTATAAATAAGATTATAGGGTAAATTCTTTAGCATTATAGCTAAAGGTGTGCAGATTGTGGGGCTGACAGGCAGCTGCCAGTGCCTAGTCAATATGGATGCTGTATGTTAGACCTGCTCTGTGTGTGGATTTGTGGATTTGTATATGAATTTACTCAGCACACGAAAGTGAAAACCAAAAATGCAAAGACTAATAAGCTTGGGAGTGTGCATCCTATTTTTCTGCATATGTACTTAAATCTAATGTTTTGGTCTAGCAACATTTATGTATGTGCAGACTTCTGGCCTTCCACCTTCCTGAGGTGGTCCTGGCAATAAACTGTCTGTGCTGTGCTATGATGTGAGTGACAGGGCTGGAATTGCTAAATTCTGCTAATTCCCTCCCCTCTCTGCTTGCATATAGAGTGCACCTTGTAAACTGTATCCTCTGGCCACACATCGGCACAAGACTTTGCAAAGGAAAGCTCTAGACACTGATCCTAAGAACAAACTACACAGTATGGATTGAACCCTGAGGTCCTTGAGGAACCCTTTCCAGAATGAAGACCCTGTCACTTTCCAAAGACCAGGCATAATTTCATCGTGGAGGGAGTTTTAATTCAAAATTTATTTCAGAGCAGGAGAACATATATAAAGGTTAAGTATTTCCATACATTTGCGAATAATATTATCTGTGTCATATTATTTAGTTTAATGTTTTTATAGCTTACTATAGCAATTTAATCATTTTTGAGCAGGAGCTTCAGTACGTACTATGAATTTTCTTTACATTTTGCCAATGAATTTGAAGTTCTGTATAGAACAGTTTATTCTGGTTTTGTCTTTAAAGCTGATCACTAGATTACAGGAAAAGAAGCTGCGCAGCATCTGTTCTCATGGTAAGTAATGGGGAATGAATATCTTCATCCCGGGTGCTTGTTTTTACCACTTCTGAGCTAATTAAGTTCTCTCACACTAGCTCACAGTGGTTGTTACATACAGCTCTTTGAGTGAGCCTTTTTCTTACTTTTCTGTGCCTGCCTGTAACTTTTATGTTTTGTGACAAACTTTTTGTTTTGAACCCAGTGGAGCTGTCCACATAGATGCTGGAAGAAAGCTGACTTGCCAGGTTTCTGCAGTGCTTTTTTTGCCATAAACAAATTCACATGAAGTTTTTCTTCAATAGACATTTTTTTCCCTACTTTTAAACACAAGCTGAAAACATCACCTGGAAACCAGAACTGCAGATCATGCCACATACATATTTTCTTTGTGCTTACATTAAATGCTTGGAGTCTCACACCACAGGTTTAAGCTTTCCTAAAATAACACTACTCAAATCTCACTTGAACAATTATGGGAGTTGTAATTACACCAGTGACTAATGAACAGTCATCATTTATGAAGCATCCCAATCACAAATGTTGCTAATGCTAAATGAAAAGTAATGAAAGGGTTTCTAGATTTTCAAATTGAAGACACTCAGTACTTGAATTAGTTGAAATAATTGCCTAATTTGAACAATGGCTTCTTATTTTTGAGGACAGCGCTGCAGATAAGTGTCTTCACTGGTAGATAAAGGATAGAGATTTCTATCTATTACTTTATTATAAATGTTATTTTGACTTGTCTACTGAACATCAGTGGATTAAGGCTAATTAAATTTTGATTGCCTAGCATATTTGTAATAGATTACATAGCAGGATTTATGGGTTTATATTTACAGCTATTAATATACTTCTTTAAATTTGGCCTCCACATGAACTACTGAATTTAATGACTCCATTTGTCATATTAGTCTTGCAATGAATTGCAAGAATTTGCCTATCGTCTATTATAAACATGCCTAAATAGAACAAGAAAAAATATTTTTCTGTAATTGGGAGATCAAAATATCTAACTTAATTGAGATAGACTTCCTTCCTACTGTTAAATAAGAAATGTCATATTGGGAAAAAAATGGCCAAATAAGAAATATTTTTTTAATAGCACTACACTGTGTGACTAAATTCCATGAGTAAGTCCTCTTCCCTTGCTTTAGATTAAATTTTTGATCTCTATTCATCTGTTTCAATTCAGCTTTTCAGTTAGAACAAAGTTTCATAGTCTTTTTGACCTTAGACCAATACGCTATGCAAGTACTAAACTTGTAGTGGTCACTTTCCCAGTGGTAAAGACACATCAGAAAGGTTTATCCTGGGGAGTTTTCAGAGCATTTGTGTTTGTGCAGGAAAGGTAGGACAATTAGAGCTCCAAAGAGAAAAGGAGTGGAGTCGAAAACTACAGCATGAGACCTAGAGTGAGACTTCCTTATGTAGGCCCAATCCCAGGAGAAAGGGGCGAGCAGTAAAGCAGGTAACCTTCTGCCTTGGTAGCCCAAATTCCCTGCTGCACATCTGCCTTCACTCTTGTTTATACAGACAGTGTTCCTGGAGTCAACAGAGGGAAGTGAAAATATTCTGTCATGATTCCAGGGTCTCTTAATTGAGCTTTGAAATAAAATACCAGTCACTGTCAAGAGTGCAGCCAGTGTCGTGTTTAGGCCAAAATTCTAGTTTGTGCGCCACCTTTCCCGTGCTCTAGTTTGAAGAAGGAATGTGACAGCATGGTTTGCTCTCAGGAGTGAGGAACAATTTCTTTTGCTGTTCATATATGTTTTATGATTTTTCAACTGCAGAGTAAGTATCTACAGTGAACTGCTCATTATCTTTGAAAGTGAAACTTGTAAGTGGTGCCATAGCTTAATATATTCTTTAGGAAAAAACTCATATTCTATAGGAGGAGTGTGAATAAAAAATTTCCAGGAGCATTCAAGGATGCTGAGGAATACTGTTAATGTAGATGGTTCATATTAGGGCGCAAACATTGGATCTTCCTAGTTATCATTCTAAAAAGACTTTATATTCTCAGGAAAAAAGTTACTTTTTGAGAAGTGTTTTCATCATTAGCCTTACGGAGAGACTTTTGGTTTTAATATAACCTGCTTTAATCTTAAATCTCTTGTCACTCAAACGTCAGTTGCATCCTATAATATCCCTAGTGGCTTTGCTGAGCTTGAGTTGTTTTTTGAGGAGTTTATTTTGTTATAAATGTTGGGGGCTTAGGAAAAAGGAAAGAGTGCATGTCTGAAAACACTCCCAGGAAGCAAGGAGGAAGGAATCTACAGCTTCATCTCTTGATGACTTGCTCTGGCACTGGCATTCCTTTCCAACGGCCTCTGGCAGCTTCTCGGACAGTCTCTACATTTTGAGGGAATAGCTAGTGAAGAAGGGGAGGGAATTGCACCCTGAGACTGTGATGGACTTGAGGGTGTCCTCTGTTCGCCTTCTGGGTGTTTTTTTGGTTGAGAAAGGTAGATGGTAGAGAAAGGGAACGTTGCCCTCTCTAGATCTGGGCCAAAAAATAAGTCAAAGAGTAGAGCAAAAGTGGAGTTAAAATCTGTGTCTCTCCACATTTGAGATTCTGATGGATCAGGCATATCTGGGAGAGGAAGCTACAAGAACTGATGGAGTGTGGCTATTAGGGGGGAGAAGGGAACACTCCACAGAGAAAACAGTGTAATAGTTACTCCTGTAGTCAGTTTGTGAAGGAGAGCATTTGCTTGACCTTTGCTATGTCAGCCAACTGTATAATGCCTTTCAGAACGGAAGCCTCAAAGGAAGTTTGGGAAGCCTCAACTATTATTGCTCTTCTACTGTTGGAGAAAAATTGCTACTAGCAGCTGTTAGGTTGCCCCTCCAAATATGCAAGCATGAGACTACATGACAGCCTCTTGGTGATTCATCTACAGAGAGCTGTCAGCCTTGCAAAGCTTGGAAGTTTGGCAGAAAGTATTTCCTACAGGGAATACGTCTTAAGTTTAAAAAAAAAATCTTTTTTTATCTTGGATTACTTCATTTATCTCCTTTGCCAGACTTTGCGAACCAAACAAGTGGTATAATAATGATACTTCCTGGACTGATTATTTATGCAAATTGATATTATAGGAAGGTTTCACTCTGCACAACTTTGCAGCTCGTGACCTGATGGAGAAAGAGTTGGAGGAAGTCTCACTGTATGGCCCTCATAGCACATTTGCACTGAAGGAACAAGATGAAGAACATAAGAGTTAAAATATCAAGACTCTTTGAAGAATCTGGGTTTTTTTTCTTGTTGTTGTTGTTATTGTTTTGTTTTTTGTTTTTCATACAGATTATCTAGATTTAAAGTTATAATGGATGTCTGAAAATATGGAATGCTGACGCTTTTATATGTAGTTAATCAGTATGGCAGTATCAAAAATGAAATTTGGAGATGATATCTGAAGACTTGTCCTTAGCTGATTTATATTAATACTTTTTCTAACAGTGATTCTAAAATAGTAGTCATGGTTTTCCAAGGTAGTGGGCATTTCTTTTTTGTTTTGATAGGAATGTGTACAGGAGGAGTTATTAAACAGGATGTTTTTTGTTTTTCTTCCCTGCTAGTGGATTCTTCATTGGAACAGAAAGCAGCACTAATTAGAGTGATTTAATGAATCCTCTATTGGGTATACTATTTTGGCTTTTTTCCTGCTATTAATCAGCCATTCAGACAGCATATAGGTTTACAGCACTGTCTCCATGTGCTGACTGAGCGCTGTATTTGCTAAATCATCTTTAATCAGCTGGGTAGCATAGGACCAGATTCTCAACTGCAAGTCTGCAGCATCTCAGTTTCAGCATGCTGACCTCTGTGCCCTTGATTTTGGATACATGTTTCTCTGCGAGCAAGCAATTGGCCCTTTGAATCAGATTTCCTGCATGTTAAATTCTGACAATTTTTCCTTGGGGAATAAAGAAGACTCTGTAGTGTTTCTACTGGGTCTTTCCTTCTCAGGTTCTTATGAATCTAGTAAATAAAACCCAGTTAAATACACCTTAGCACTTCCTCAGTGGCTCTGTGAGAGCGCTGTAGGTCAACAACTAGAGATGCAGCAGACCCTCAGTTTGAGGCCTAGGGCTGGCATGAGTTTTTTCCTTCCATGTGTGCAAGCAAGGGCTCCTGCTGCCTTACAGAGCCAGTAAGTCAACAGCCGAGCGCTCGGCCCCAGCGCTTGAGCCGAGAGGCTCTTCCTGCCCGAAATTCCTCCCCAGGCCCGTTGGTCTGAGCAGACTGTGGTGGACATAGCCCATGCGGTACCCGGTGTGGGCGGGCGAGCAGTTCCTCAGACACCACCGCTAGGAGCTAAACTTGACAATTCAATAGGATCTTTTCCCTTTAAAATGAGTATTTCTACTTGGAGATCTGAGACACGGCAGAAATCTGTTTGATAGCGACTCAGCGATGAGATATAGCGGCTAATTAACGCTGCTCTTTGTGAGGATTGGAAAAATCTTGAGTTGTCAACAGTGACTGAGGCCGAGAGCTGGTGCGCAGAAAAATGTTTTGTGCCCAGCGCTTTACCGACATCAACATGCAAGAGCAATAGGTTCATTCTTCAGTCTTGCATTTATACATTTAATGAATCAAGAAAGGCTCAGTTGTTTTTGCAGTAATGAAATAGCATAGGAATGACAGATCTCCCCATGTGCCTGCTCCCTTTGCGAAACCTTGGCTGATAGGTTGCCAGCACTTCTCAGTTCAATCCGTTTTCTTCCCATCTCTGATCTAAATCACAAACTCTGCACACTGCTGGGACAGCAAACTTCCCATGAAAGCAAACACTTTGTCAGCACCGATATTACTGCAGCAAAGAAATGCTTTCAAAGCATCGTGCAGGCAAATGATTTCTCCTCATACTCTAATATTTTCGCTGACATTTTCGTAGATTGTTGCATACATGATGTTCTACTTGAAACAATATAATACATACGTATTTTATGTTTAGATGGAAGTGTTCTGTGCTCTTGCCATCTTGTTCCTTACTGCCCGGGGCTTTGTAGACACTCAGCTAGACAGTGCAGTCATGTCTGCAGCACTGCATGTAGGCAAAATAAACTTCAGCTGCATACTGAGCTTCTGCCCTATGAAAAATACTGTACAAACATGGAACATATAACTATACATCATTACATCTGTCTCTGGTCTTTCACAGTGTCTTAAACTGAAGCATGGTCCAAGTGTCATTTAACAGAAAAACAGATTTTAAAAATCAGCTTGATTAAAAAATGCTAACAAAAAAAGTTCAAGGCCTGGAAACAAGAATACAAGAATGGTATTATACAAGATCTTGTGACCTATCAAGGCTTCATAGATAAATTTGGTATAATTTGTTTTGCCTAAAAACACATAAGAATATACTGAAAATTACAGTTGATTAAATATATAGTGTTTTTTGTGACAGTAGTTTTGTCACAGTATTTATGAGGTTGGCATCTTGTGCAGAACAAATTCTGTGCTTGTGAACCAAAGTAGATAAGATTAAAGAGATTTTTTGGATGCTTGTTTGGAAATTAAGAATGCATCAAATATGGTAGGTGAAAAATATGTAAGGATGTTCTCTGATAGGCACAACTCAGTGTTTCCAAAAGATGATTAAAATTTAATGGAAAAATATCTTGTAATTTAGTGTTTTTACGATTTGAAAACATCTGTTGATATTTATTGAAATGATGCAATTAGCTGTAGCAAGTAATGTTTTCCAAAAGGAAAGAACATAAATGTACTGTGCCCCAACAACATTTTCTTAATTTTGGGCAACTACTGTGACTCTTGGCTGATATTGTAGTTTTCTTTAAGAAATCTCACTTTTGGAGGAAAAAAAAATCATCGTGCTGCAGTTCTTGAAGGACAGAGAAGTTCTGTAAACTCATCCTCAATATGCATAAGCCCGTTAATTTTAACCAAGAAAAATGCTCTAAGAAACACTGTGAAGATTTTGCATGTATTATATAAAACAAGTATGTTATAAATCATGTTATATTTAAATATAACATTATATTTTGCACATATATATATAATGCACATATATATTTATTTACATAAAATTTCCTCCTTCGGTGCATTTTTGCCCTCTATGAATTACAATCATTACAATTGGGGAAGATCAGTTTCTTTTTAACCTTCTGCCCTCTTTTTCTCAGTGTGTACTAAAACAAGCAAAATAATTTTTGTCTTATGCTAATATTATCCTCTTCCTCCAGTTTTAATCATAAGAGATATATATTGTTAAGCTATTTAAATCATATGATTTTAGCTGATATCTAGCAAAATATTTGGTTTTTGGAACACTGACTTTTCTGCCATTCCTTTGAAATCCATTTGCTGCAAAGCTGAAGAAAATGCAGAGACTACAGTAATTGTCCCAGATTTTCCTCATTCAAACAATAGCTTAAAAAAAAGAAGCCACTATTTTGTATAGTAATGTGCAGTGCTATCTCTTAATTACATTCTTAAATGCCTTCCTGTCTTTCACACACAAAAAGCAACAAAAGCAACAAAATTAGGTCAAAGCTAAGATTTTGATAACTTTTAACTGAAGTTATGTCTCATTATTTATTTGAAATTACTAAATCTAACAGTATGTGCACATATTGGGGAAGAAATATTCTGTATAGCTCTGTACAGTTCTGAGCAGTGTGAGGGATTCATTAATTAGAGGATTGGCCCAGGAGTAAAGAATCGGGGTCTGATGCAAATTTTAATGACTGTCTAAATAAACAGGTGGCTGTGTGTAATTGTTAAAACCCATTAAAAGGATTTTGTTTTGTTTTGTTTGCCAAGAGGAAGATATTGAAAGAGGATATGAATTAATTTTGCCATCATCCTTCATCTTTTAAGAGATTAACAGTCATAAAGTCTGAATTCTAAAATATTTTTTACAGTTTAAGCCTATTAGAAATGATATAACACGAATTTTGATTAATATATTATCTTAAAGTAAATAAATGTAAATGTTAGTTTTATAAAGTCAGTCAAAGTATTCAAAATGCTTTTAAAGCTAGAATAAAGCTAGAATCTTTATTGCAAGATTAAGATTAATAAAGATTCTATGCAAGGCAACTTTTGGAGTCCGAGAGATTGTATTTTAAGTAACTCCGTAAATTTTTCATAATGAAAAGTAAAGTAAGTACACAGTGCTTATTGTGGGTGAGTGCATACTTGTTATGCGAGCTTTTAATTTACCATTTAGTGATTTCTAGCAATTCTAGAAATTGAAGGCTTATTAGCATCTGTTAAAATCTCATGGCCTCTATTCATTGCACTATTGTTCTTTTCTTGGAATATCACGGAAGAGTGAGTTAATTTTAAAATACAGGTGAATTCTCAAGATATGTAACAGAATCTGAAAAACTTGAGTGTTTCATCTTGCTTGGTGGCAGTTGTGGGTCTGTTTTAGTCACACAGAGGGGTTGCCCCAAGCCCCCCTCCCCATCCCCACCGTTGCCCCTGGGGCAGGTCATCATGTGGCCGCTTCCCTCTGCCCTGCGCCCGGTGCCCTGCATGGCCGGTTCCAAGTAGGATCTAAACACGAGCCGCAGCACCCTGAGAGCTTTGTGACTCGTAGTTCTACTTCAAGAAAGCATAAAGTTTTAGGGCTTGTTTTCTGTTGCTAGTTTCTGCTTTTTCTCTTGAAAGAAAGGAGTTTAATCTTAGATCACACACAAATCAATGTCTTGTTTACTTACACTCAAATGGATGTTTAAATCCCCGACTGGTGTAAACCTTTGTGGCATTAAGCATTTCAGTCAGAGTCCTCAGTACATTTTTTAATCAGTGAAAATAGACCTCCAGAAATCCTCTGTCCTCGACTTTCACTAACCAGAACATATTTATGTTAATTAAAATAGTATATGAGAAAGAATCAAATACTTCTTTTTACTAACAACAGCACAAAGTTTGAAATCTCTACTTAGTTCTTCATTTTATTCTGGTTTTGTTCTGGAAAAAAACCTTTTTACTCTTACACTTATAAGCCCAATTTCCATTGGAGTCATTAGTACTGTTCATGTGCCTGGAATTAAACTTGTGCTTAAAGGATTTTTGGGTCAAGGAAATGATCAAAGGTATAAACAGTTGGCTCATTGTTATTTGTTTTGTCCTTTTCCCCGCTGTTCCCTAGAACTTTGTGTAAATCATTTTTCTGAAACTAATTATGGAGCCATTAGTATTCAGACCATGAAAGGTAAATGTTTCTGCTTTGACAAGAAGCTCAAACTGTAATTGGAAATATTGTCTGTGTCTGTCAACTTCTGCTTCTAAAAAAAAAGAAAGAAAAGCAGCTTGAGCTTGGAAAGCCTCTTTCTGACAACTCCCCATGACCGATTGTGCTAGAGTTAGCAAAAATAGCTTGGGTTTAGGCATCTCTTAATTCTGAAATGTGAACGTCAAACTGTCTAAAATGCAGGAGACCCCGGCGTTCCTGGTATCTCTTCTAGTGTTTCTGCATGTTGCTGTTACACAAACGTCTTCATAGACGGGGGGGAAAAAAGGGGATCTTTTTGTGCTGTGACATGTGCACTAGAAAGAGGATTTGCTGTTGAGGAGCATCATTTTATTAGAAGTCAAAGCTGTTGTTCCTGGTGTGAAAATGCTGAAAGTAGAAATGACAGATCTGTAGAAATGGCCAGTTAGTTTCTAATGTAGTTCCTAATGACATTAATAGAAATCAAAAATAATTTAATGAGATCTTTGCTTTTAACACAAATAAGCTCCCAGTTAAATAAGGAGGAAAATACTAAATTAATAAAAAGAGCACCCACTTCTTTACATGCTTTCACCTTACATAGAGTGAAGCAGTAACTTAAATGATTTGCACATTAGCGTGATGCTCTAATGTTAGGAAGTATTTATGGGAATCGGGCAAATTTGTGAAGGAAGAACAACAAAAAAAAAGAAACTGAAAAGGGTTAGAGGCAAAAATGGAGTTTGAAACTTTAACAAACAAACAAACAAAAACTCTGAAAAAAATATTCCTGTGGATGAATTTAGTGATTTTTCTATCAAGCTTTAAAATTGCTGGCTCATCTGCTTCCAGCTGCCTCAGGAGCTGGAAAGGAAGGTTTCACTCATACGGTGGTATTATCTGAAATGTGCAGCTGCTATTGCTTAAGGAAATGTGGCAGCAGGGTAAAGGTGTAGGAAGAACTGGATAAATAGGCATTAGGACTCCAGCTACTGATACCGAAAAACACTTTTTTTTTCTTTTTTTTTTTTTTTTGTAATGAGCGCTGTCCTAAAAATAGATGAGGCAGTTGGCAAGCAAGCTGTCAGGGAACTAGCACCTGAATGGATTTATTTTGCTGGGGAGTACATATTAACATTTGTTGACCATTAATATCTGTCTGTAAATATCCATATAATTATATGTAATATTCTAAGTAAGGAGGTCATCCTTTAGAACACTGATTTGTTCTCATTCTGATTGCCTGGGCATTGAAGTATTAATAGTAAACGAATTTACAGAATGCTAACTTCATCATTCCGGCTTTCTTGCATACTATTTGAAAATAGCATTCAGGCTAGCATTAAAGTTTTGGTAAATGGATACTTCAGTAGACACTCAAATCTGTGGTTCGAGACTTTGAATGATTCAATGCTTGTAAACATTGTTGACTCCAACAATTTGTATTTTTTACTTCATACTTTATCTCTGGTAACTGTGGATGGCCAACTCCAATCTCAGTGAAAGAACAGGCAAATATTTGTCCTTTCCAAGCACTTCAGGTCGGCAGTCAAAATAGAGTCTGCATATTGCAAGTCTCTAATTTTCTGTTTCCTGTTCAGCAGAGTAGATTTGGTGTTTCCATTAAAGCAAAAAATAATAATAATAATAATAATCTACCAGGGAAGAATACTGCAGTCGGATAAACTTTACATGATTCCCCACTCCTTTGCTTCCTCTTTTATCTTTCTGAGATTCACCTGTTTCATGCTGATGTGCAGTTTTCAGCAGTTCAGTTAGCAACAAGGGCATGCTGAAGTGTGCAGAGGTATAGATGCTTTGTACCTTATACTTCGATAGATTTTTGATTAAACCATAGAGCTCAAAATCTCCAGATGGCAGCAATATCTGCCAGCCTTTTCCTAGCAGAGACCTGACTGGAAAGCAGAGACTCACCTTGGAAATATTGTTAGGTTAGCTGCCCTGAATGTGAAAAATTCAGACAAGGAAGCTTCAATGTAGCTGAAGTAAAGCCAGCAGAAGCTATATTGTAATTAACGTGTGTAAGCATGTGTATGTGGTGTTGCTAAATATAAAACATGTTAGAAAATAAGGATGTACTTTGGACCATTCCTTGTAAATTATTCCAGCAATCTCTTATTTACCTGCTGCAGGTAAGAACAGTGTCTAGAACTAGTCTGTATTCTTTCTGATTCATGGGGAGGAGACTATTTGAATATTTTTGCCTTTAAGGGTGAGAACTGCATCACTCAACAAGCTGTCAGTGAATTTTTGATGGAATGGGAAAGGTAGGCAGGCATCAGCTAGCCAGGTGTTCTCACTGAATTAGGATCAAGAATAAATGGAGCTCCCCTAAGAAGACCCATCCTGAATCATGTTTGCTGTACCTTAGATCACTATCACTTCTCTTTTTTAGTTTATTTTCAGTTTTCTTTACATTGCTCAAAATATGCTGCCCAAAGGTAAAAACAGTTCTTCAACATGGGCATTCATAAAGTGGAGAGTACAACAGAAAACTTCCTTCCACAGGGAGTTGTTTTTTTATAGAATCACACTCTTCATTAATAACTGTCTTCAGCATTGCTTGATTTCTAGTCTCCAAATATACAGCAAATTTCAAAGCTTGGAGTCAAGTGGCATGTTTTACATTTTCTAGATATTCTTTAATGCTCTGTTTCAGCTAATAAAACATTGAAAAAAAATGATACATGCATAGTAATTCCCAGTTTTTTTCAAAGTGAACCTTTGCTAATTCCATCCTAACATTTGATGTCAAAAAGCATTGCTAAAAGCCCAGGCCAAGATATGCTGCATCTGGTATGCCCTCCTTATCGAGGTAGGCAGTTAGTCTGTTTAAGAAGAAAACTAGATTTGTCTGTGATTTTATTATTGGCAGACCTGTGGTGACGGTTTCTTATCTTGTTCTTTTGTAAGAACTTGTGAATTTTATTACTCGTGCTCTAGTATTTTTATGGGGATTGAATTATACAATTATACTGACTTAGTCTTTAACTTTGCAGGTCCTCCCTTTTTCTCCCGTTCAATAAGATTAGGTACCGTGTTTGCCTTTTCTAGTGCTCTGGGAGAGTCGTCGTCCACGAGCTCATAAAGTTTGCTTCAGCCAATCCTTTAGTTATTCTGGGGTGAATTTCATCGAGCCCTACGGATTTGAGCATATCTAGTGTAACTGTCCTTTAGCCTCAGAATTCTGTATTCTGGGCTCTGCGTCTATCCGTTAGTGAAAAGTAATCTCGTTGAGTAGGTGTAGCTAAAGTCCTGCTCTTGTGAATTGAATGCTCAATATCAGAGTTAATACTTTGGATTTCTTTATGTTGGGTTTTTTTTCTATCTCGTTTTTTTTCTGTCACTGCATACAGGATGCACACTGCCCTTCATTTCTTCCTTAAGGAATTAATTTTGCTTCTCTTCATGTGTCTTGCAATTAGCTCTGAATCTTAGTTTTGTTGCTTTTATTCTATGTGAATTCAGCATTACCTGTTACAAGTTCAGGTGCGTGTGCACCTGGAATATGTCTTTTTTTTTTTTTTTGATTTTTTTTTTTTTGATTCAAGTCTCCTTGTGTCATGAAGATGTCTTTAATGCAGTCATATATGTGCCTTATGTCACATCGTCTTTCCACCACATCTGGCTAGTATGCAGAAAAGCATTTAATGTCATCCTGCCTGGGTATCCATTAACAGGGAGGGGATTTTGGATGCTTGCAGGAATGCATCTTTTGGTTGCTACTGAATGACAGTAATGCAGTTTGGGTGCTCCAAACCTGAGGATCCCCAAGCCTAATCAGTAGAGACTCTTGGAAGAATCATTTCAGAAGTTCACTGCTGTCTTTGGCTACCTCTACATGAGAGTTTGTTTGATATCCTAGACCTTGGCTTCTGCCAGATAACTTGTTTTTACAGAGAATGGATCCGAGCAACAGATGAGTGCTCTCGTTCCTGTCCTCTTCCCACCAGTGCTTTCATAATCTGCAGGTTTAGGGAGTAAGAGTCCCTTGAGG
>JAUBOD010001020.1:696719-717170 GCA_032353885.1 Nothura maculosa
GAGCCTGTGCTGCTGTGGGCTGCAGCTCTCCTGCCTCCACAGGCCAGTTTCTCTCCACAGAAGGGCTTTTCTTAGTGTTTCACTCTGGTAGCCTTCTGCAAAGAATACCATGCTGATACCCTTTCTTTCTCCGAAGATGGATGGTGGTTACAATGGGGTTCGAGACAGAGGCGTTAGGGGTTGATTTACGTTGCTAGCACCTCCGCACAGGCACTATCTGTGCTCGGAGGAGAGTTTCTGCTTCTCTCTTGCATCTCTGCTTCTGTGGGCATGAGCTGGCCAGCCTTGGGACAGGAAGCACTTCACTGCACATGCCAGCCAGCTGGAGGCTCTCTGAGGAGTATCACGGTGTCCTACAAAGCCAGCGGCAGGGAGGTTTTGAAATAAATAACAGCTTCCATGTGACCCCTCGATTAAGTTGGCATTCATTTCCCTTTGAATCCATACGCTACATTCTTTGTGGAAATTGTGCTTTGTTGAGAGTGAATCTCTTCAGCCTTCGTTATGCTGCTGTACAGCACAGTAGCTTTGCAGTTCATGAAAGTGTCCTTTCTTTTTGAATTCAATCAAAAGAAATTTTATTAAAGTTGAACACGGATATATTTTTGTATTGCTAGGATACTTTTATTCTGTAAAACACAGTCTTACATTTCAGTGGGTCTTAAAATGCTATAATTAATTTACTGTTTGGTATCTTTTTTCAAAGCAAAAAAAAATATCTGAACATGAATTATGCAAATTCACATTTGACTTTATATGGGTTACTAATTTCACTAATTTAACTTCCTATCAACTACACATACAAATCATTTGAAGGCTTAAGAGTCACTCCTATTACAAAGGTTCTGGGAATTTAAGTAGTACTTTCTGTACCACCGAGATCTTATATGCAGAATAAAAGTGTAGGCAGGAAATCCATGAAGCCAGCATTACAATGATGTTGGTAGGCAAAACAGCTAGGAACTGGAAATGAGGACTTTGTTTCTTACAGATGTGCACCTTGCTTCTGGTTGCACGTTCTTCCAGAGAAGAGGCTGTCGATGGTGCAAGCCCAGGCCTCTGCAGAAGACAAGTGCCAAACAGAAGGTTGTTTCAGTGAGGGCTCCAACAGGTGCCGGCCGCCCGCAGAACAGGGGTCTGCTGATGCCTCTCATATGTTTCTCCCATCTGTTCTTGTTGGTTGCCGCTAAATGACATGGTGATGACAAAGCATGTGACAAGATGATGACAAATATATTATTCTTTACATAACAACAGTGTCACTATTTACATGAAATTATAGTAGTCTTTAGCAGAACAATCTCAGGAACAGACCTTCTCCAGCTGCCACCACATGAGCCCAGTTTGCTCTCAAGTTTAGTGGAATAATGATGAAGGGTTTATGCGAGCAGGTGCTCAAAATCTATTCCTGCACTAAACTTTGTATGCTATGTACATGTAAAAGTATTTCCTAGGAAGAATTTTTAATTTACTTCCAAATTTCATTGAAGTGCCATTATTTTAAAAGTCATGTTTAAGAAAAAAAAAAAAAAAAAACAGAAAGTGAAAGAAAAGAAAGACTTCCGTCCTAGAAGTCTAACAATAATTTCTACAATGACAGTAAATGTCAGGCTGCAGGTTGGTAATTCAAGTGTCAGTTATCTATACTTCCAGCTTAGTTGTATTAATCAGAATTATTTTTCAACTACTCACAACTATGAAAGCCATGTGGTTTATTTTCATTTTACTTTTTTCTTCTGCTGACTATATTTGAAGTGTTTATTTAGAGAGTATTGTTACACGCAGTGGGACAATGGCTTGTTTTATATAAATATGTGTGAGCGTGTAGATCTTTGTAACATACTTTTGAAGTGATTAATGAAGTGGCGAATACTTTTAAGTAAAAGGCCATATCTAACTTAGATGCAAGTCAGCCATGTGCAACATTTTTTGGGCGGCCTCCTGCAAACTCCATGGTGCAGCTGTGGGGAACATGCACAAAAACCCTCAGGAGAACTGGAACGGGAGTGGCAAAAAGCAACCTCTGTGTGCAAGCCTATCAAGTCCCATTCCTGAGTTCTGGAGCCAAAGTCCTCAAGAAGATTTTTTTCCCAGAGAAGGATGACAAGGATTATTTTTCTTAAGAAAATAATGTATTTTTTTTCTAGTTAGTCATAAACCATCAAACCGTCTGTGTCAAAATCATTCTGCTAATAAGAAAATGAAAATAAATCCTCGTTAAACCCATGCCATGGAATATTTCTGTACTGATAATTTTGGTACAGTTGCCATATTGAAAACAGTCTACATTTTTAAAATAAAATAATTAGTGAATGTTTACAATATATGCTAACTACTTCATAGTTGTATGGTGTTAGGCCCACTAAGGATTGTCATTTTCTTCTAAAAGGAGATAATGCATGAAAAAACAGAATTTGGTATATTGCCAACAGGGAGATTTTGCAAAATAAAAGAAAAATCCTTGTGAAAGGCAAATGTAATTATAGTGCAGATATTATCATACCTGATACCCAGAGTTCTGTGTTTTGAGGTGCTTTTTGTTTGATCTTTGTCTTACAATGTTAAATTTTTATTGAGTTCCAGTTAAAATATGTCTCCCAATTTAAGAATAAAATTAACATTACACATACACAGTGCTGAATCACACCTTATTAAAATTTTTACTCAATTATTTTGCAAAATTTGCTTACAGAGTAGATAGTAGTAGATAACAGAAACAAGCACTATAATCTTAGATAATTCACAAAATAGCTGATTGTGCCAAAACTATTTAATTTTCATGCTGAACAGTTCAGTGCTATCTCCAGTTATGTACCTGCAAATATGATGGTAAGGTTCAACGAGATTAATGAATTTCAAGCCCTTTCAGATCCCCTGCCCTAACAGAAATAAAAATTGCTTCGTCTCTGTGCACTGCATGCATGTGTACTCCCATCTCCAACATCTAAACGCTGCAGGTAAGAAGTTTTGGTAAGAAGGTGGAGTTGACCATATTGATCTTTTCAACATAGAGGAGAAAGCCCATAATGGAGAGACCTTGGGCAGCAATAAAGCTGATGTTTTAACAGATCTAATTATTTGCTTCCTAAAGTACTCTCGTGCCAGTCTTCAAAAAGATTAAAAAAACAAAAAGGAGGTAAATTTCAACATATTTGCTCTGATTAAGAGAGCTAATGTGTAACACAAAGGTCCCTTGCTGGCTCAGAGAGCACCTTTTCCAGGCTGAAGCACGGGCCAAGCAGGACCATATTCAGGTGTCAGTAGTTCAGTCCGCTAGAGATTTGACAAGTGGCACGATCTGAAAGACTTTTTAGAAAGTGTGTTATATTTCAGCCAGGGCTCTAGATTTTTCATAGCAGAACTACTTACTGTAATCAACTGTGGCTAATGCATTCTTCACACTCGCAAAGAGTTTCAGGACTTAGTGCAAGTGGTCATGGCAGGTTTAAATCAATCTCCATGGGCTGGCTTAAAAGACCTGGGGGAAACCTGCTCAAAATCCTGAACTTGCATTCCCTTTTAGCTTCCAGATGTTGTGTTTGGACCACAATATCATGTTATCTCTTTATTTAGAGGTTTATGAGATCAGGAGCTCTTACCAAGTTCTTGTTTAGTTCAGGTAATCACCAGACCCTTGCTTTCTCCAGGTATAGTTGGAAAAGTTGAAGCCTTTAGTCCTTTACTGTGTTGAATTATTTTTTTCAGCTCCAGGTGGCTCTGGGCATATTCTGGAGTGCAGCAGAGTGAGGATAGTCGCAGCATTGAAATCACATTGGGAACTTTTTTTGGTAAATATTTTTGCATGGAGAGCAATAATAAGCCACTTGTTATTCCGGCCCAGATATATGCAGTTATTTGGAGTTTTTGAAAGAATACACCAGTACTAGGTTTGGGTTTTTTTTAATGCAATTTTATTTTTTGTCATGTGAAACTTGTCAGCTTCAGAGATATCTGAACTTTTGGTCCCTTACACATGTCTCTGAAACCATTTGTTAAGGTTTTTGGATGTAAAACTTAATCTGTCATGTAATGTGTACATTAGGCTGCAGAGCCTGTAGTGATGCAGAGGCTATTTGTATTTCAAAGGTCTGGTGGACTTCAGAAGCTGTGACTCTTTCCACAGCTTCGGCTACAGGCACCTGCAGCAGGCAGACTACCGTGGCTGCTGAAGGAACAGCCTTTTGTATGCTAACAACTGAAACAAAAGCTTTTTGATCCAGGAAACACATTTAAAAATACTTCACTCCTTCATTTTTGCTGAAGACCCTGCTGCTCTACAATTTTAAGCTGCACAGAGCCGCCTTCTTCAGTTAACTTCAGCACAGTGCACGCCTTTGGTTTTCCCGAGAAGTGCCCTACTCTGTTTTGAGAAGGTTACTTTTAAACCTTCCACAATTCTTTTGATATCTGTTATCCTTCAAATGTCACCTAAATGCAGCCTTTTCCTTTGTAGAATTATCTCTTAAAACTCCTTGAGCATTTGTAGAGAGGTGATTTATCTTGAACTGTGCTTCATTGTAGTTTTTCTGCCCTACCTTCAACCAAACTGAAATATATTTAGTAACCTGTGCAGCAATAAAACATCAGCTGGCTTTTATAAGCATTTTTATAGCTTTTAATTCATGTTAAATATTTTCAGATAAAAATAATTGTTTTATGTATTTTTAAGTTTATATTTTATTCATTGTTTAATTTAGTGGCCAATTAAACTAGAATTCCCAGTTTTCCATGGTCATATTTTACCTCCAAGAATTGACCTAGCTCAGTTGGAAGAAATAACTAACCAGATGAATGTTCTTTATGATCTTCCTATATCCCATCACTCTCTGATTTTTTGGTTGGATGTATGTGATCCAGTGCAGAACTGGCAATCTTGCTCTCTATCCTGCCTTCACTTGCATCCTTTAAATCACCCTCGGCAGTGAGCACCCTATGGGAATTCCTTGTGCACAGTGCGGATAAGGCAAGGTGAGATGTTGCTTTCCTATAGTCTGATGTCCAGCACCTGCCAATTAAAACAAAGGCTTTAAAGCCATAAATTTAAAGTTATTTTGAGTTCTCTTCATCATCAGAAATTAAGAAATTGTTTATTAGCCAACATTTCAAAGGCTGTTATGATTTCTTCAGGTAGAAGCCAAGGGCAATAACTCAACTCTGCTGTTGTGTGAGAACTATTGCCCCCTTGCTCGCTGTTAGATCTCTTTCCTGTAGAAACTTATCATCATAGATGGTGAATATCCATCAATATAATGTATGGATTATGCTTTTTACCACCAAATCCTCAGGCATGAAGACATTTGAGAATTCTAAAGGTTGGGAATGTGCTGTTTTGTTCTTGCCTAAGGAAAAATATAGTAATATGTGTGCTGTAAATGATAAGATATTGCAAAAAATCTAACATCCAGGTGTTCTTGGATACAATACATTTATTTGTATATATCAAGGCTAGTTTAATTTAACATCTTGATTATAAGTGTATCTTACTCATGAAAAGATACCACTAATATTTTCAGGCAAAAGCATCTATTGTTATGAAGACAGGGCTCCATAAATCAAATAGAAATCATTTTAAGGAACAAAAATAGAAAGTGGATATACAAGAAATTTTTTTTTGCATTTTTGATACTAAATGACACATGTACACATGTAGCACATGTACAGTGAAAAAGAAAAAAAGAAAAAAAAGAAAGCTGGCTTCATTCTTTGCCCTAATTATTCCTCCATTTTCATCTTCATCACAAACAAAGAACAGAAGGTTTCCAGTGTTTTATTTGCTGTTTATTAACTGGTAGTTATAGCAGGAAGATTACAGCATTATCATTCCTAATAATCTGCAGATGTGAAGTGTATCCATCCATCCATCCTTGCTAATAAACCCAAGAGATCTTTCAGTGACCAGCTTTAACATTTAATGGCAAGTTGGCAGTGGCGTTGCAACAAAGAGTCTAAAAATTAATTCTGTGATGCATCATGCTATAAAACTTCAACAGCTACAGAAGATGTAATTCAAATCATCTTTGTTTCCAGGTCATTTATTTTCCTTATTACTTATTTTCACTTTGTTTTAATGGTCATAATATCATACTATTATAATATATCGTTCTCTGCCTCGTGTAACAGATCCATTATTAAAAACAAGGAATTTTAAGGTATCAATGAATTCCATGGTGAGAAGCAGTCCAGGCTAGTTTTCTCCAGTAGCTATAGTAAATGTTCAGTCAGGAGGAACCAGAGAATATTTTGAGGAACTTGACAAGTTTTTATCAGCAGTTTGAAAACTGAGTGTTATTTGAGAGGGAAAAGTGCCCTGTAATACTTTAAGCGTAGAGCTAAGAACAGGGTGCAACGCCGCAGCAGTTGCAGTATTTGAGATGTTGCCAATAACTACAAAATCAGCTTGCCAGCTGTAAGTCAGAATTGCAAATCTCTGACATATATAAAAGTTAAGAGGAAAAACTATTCAATAGAAATAAAATCTAGAAGTGACACTGTAGGAATTTCTCTATGGAACAAATGTCCTGAATTACAGTAGTTATTTTTTCTCTGTTTTTCATATCAATTAAATTTAGTACTGTAAAAATTGTCTCAAGTTTGGCATGTTTCCTTCTACCTAAGCTCACAACAGTAGCATTTTTGATACTCTGGTTTTCATATCATAGAATAAAGATGTAAGTAGGGAGAACAGAGAAAAAAAACAAGAGAAATACTTGTAAGGGGAGGTAATTTTTAGGGGAGCCATGCAGCTCTAAGAGAAAAGAACTAATTTGCAATGGAGATTTTGGAAATATCAGCAAGTTTCTCATCTTCTGTTTCGCCACATGGGGTAAATTGTACTTTTGTCTCCCAGAGGAAGCTGGTGAATATTAAATTGTTAATATTGTTAATGAGCTTTGAAGGTGAGCAGTGATTAAGCAGTAGTAGGCTTTAATGGTGTCTTTTAAGGTTCCTAATAAAGTAACTTGGTGTCTAAAGATATTATGTAAAATAGGGAAAAACTGTTGTGCAGGCCTGGCATATCTCATTATTACCTGTTCTTCACAGGTGCTAAGCTCTTGTTGCTCCTAGGTATTCCTACTTGCTTTGGTAATATTGGGCCCATGCTTACACTGCTTGGGTAATCCTATTGATCTGCACATATCTCAAAAATGTGGCCAAGTAACCCCACTGATAAACCAGCTTAAGGAGGTCATGTAAGTGCTTCTGCAATCCTTAAAAATAGTATTTCTAACCACATCTAGTCAGTGTACAAAATCACTTTATTTAGGATGACAGTATATAGTTACCCCGTTTTATGTATTGTCTGTGTAAAACGCTGGCCTACAACTTTCTTCCCTCTTTGATTCGCTATGTTCTGTTTCTGTAGATGTGTTTGTGTAGTGGGGGGATAATTTCCCAGAGGGCTATGTAGAAGTTGCATTTATTTCATCAAATTTGGTCCAATGTGATGCTACTGCCACAGGCAGCTCAAAGCAGAAACCAAGTCAATAACTGCTGTAGAGCAGGAGGCTGTGGCCAGTGCTGGCTCCCTGAGGGGAAGGGGAAGGAGAGCAGGTGAGGGTGTTTGACTCATCCCACATGGAAGCTGGAAGATAAAGAGCACCTGTGAGGGAAGCAGGAGCCTTTTGTCTCCAAGCTCTCACTCTAGCCCTTTTATAATCCCCTGCAGTCTTTTTTTTTTCATATGTGGAAAACAGTTCATTTTTTCATGTCAAACTAAGGTACCGTCACCTGGTAACTACTGGTCATGTGAGGTTCTAGATTTCATAAGGTAAGTTTGTGACACACGGAATAAAAAGTAGTGTAGCAGATGTACCAGCTGCAGCTAGAACTGTGTTTTTGGTGGTTTTTTGTTGTTGTTTTTTTGGGGTTTTTTTGTTGTTTTTTTTTCAAATACTTGAGGTCCAGTAGTGTGATGGGGCCTTTTTTTTTAAAAGGCTTCAGTGTTCCAGGAAGGAGTGCACTTTAAAGGCAGATAAGCAAAGTGTGCAAGCGTGCAGTGCTTGGAGGAAGGAAGAGAGCAAGCCTGGGACTCATTTATCTGAAATGTTTGGTTTTGTTTTTTTGTTTGTTTGTTTTCTCTAAAATGGAAGAATATGACTATTATGAGAGGTTGTTTAAGACTGGATGGCTTGATTGGTCAAAGTTTCTTGTGAACTATAGAAGTAAAAGCTATCAAAAAGGTTGCATTCAAATTAATAAATGGTCACATTACTTGTATTGCTGGGAAGTCCATTATTACATTTTTTTCCTGCTTTTTTTTCTGAAGTTTTTTAATCTTCACCATAAGCCTTTGAAGTTTGCTAAAAAAAATCTATCCTGAAGTAGAAAATTTGTGTTCTTCATTCTTACTGAACAGCTAATGAGAGAAATAATTGCATGTCTAAATAATTGCTAATTTCCACATGATAACAGACAGATATGTTTTTTTTTTTTTTTCATTTGTTTGAGTTTGGGTTTTTTTTTTTTTTGAATATACTTGTGAGTCTTGACAGTGTTGCCTTTTCAAAAATCTCTCTGAGGTTATGTTTGTCACTGAAAAAACTGTGATGAAATGTGATGTGGTGAATATTTTCCCAGTGAATAATTCACTAAGGTTTGCCACTCTCAAGAATGTGCAACATCCGCATTTTGTTGTACAATTTTAGAAGCCTTTGCCAGGTATCTAATGATAACTTCATTGCCAGAGAAGCTCGTTTCTGTTTCAGCCCATGATAGCACCGATGCTCTCAGAGACAAATGAGCTCCTTGACTTGGTTTTAACATATCACAGAGTCTTGCTGACACCTCAAATCTTTACCATCCATCATCTTTCTCATAATTTCTCCTCTTGCCTGTAGGGATGGTGCAAAACCATATGCTCTTTAAAATTAAACACAGAAGCTCCTCAATTCTTATTATTTTAATTCAGCCCTCAGTCCAAGCCACATGTGTGTCTCACTGATACTCTTCCTCAGTTAGCTCAATGGGTTTTAGCCTTAACAAACATCTTTAAAAGCAGTATTTGATGCAATGTTACCTGTGCATGTTTGATGCAGTGTTACAAGTGAACTGACTCACAGTGCGTTGCAGGAGCGGGTGGGAAGGGAGAAACTCTCTTGGATTTGGTAAATAGGTCAAGTTAAATGACATTGCAAGAAATAAAACGTGATGATGAATAAGGAGTAATGCTCCTTATCCCTCAAAATAAAAGCAACCTAATTAAATCCAGTTATGTAGGTTATAAGGGGGGGAGCCAGGATTAAATTTCTGATCGTTGTTAAAAATGCAAAAGCATAGTTCATAATTAGACTCATGTTCTTACTATTACAATCTATTTGTTATTCTCTGATAATATTAGCATTCTCTTATGCTTAACTGTGCTTCATTAAGCTTTATTTTCCACAATCAGGCTACCCTATGCATCAGCTCTCCAAGGTTTGAAGAGATTAATTATATTTTACTCGCGCAGTTGTCCACACTTGTATGGACTAATTAAACACATCTTCACTGCTGATCCAGACAGATAATTAATAATAACGTGGATGTATAAAAGTGAAGCGTTCTTGGAGCCCTGCAGGCCGAGGGGGTGCAGATGAGGAGGTGCAGGACACACATAGATGGAAAGCCCCATATCCTGATACAGGCTCTTGCTTTGCACTGCCCCTACTAGGCCTAGTACTGTGAGCTACGCAAAGTAAAGTAAGCAACATAATTCTGTTTTCTGTTTTAGAATTAATTGAATTATTGAGCCTTGATTTTCTAGGTAAGGTTTACAGTCCTCTGTGCCTAGCAGCTCTCTGAATGACTTTAATGGTCAGTTAATGAAAATTTCTCTTTTCTCTGCCTTGTCTGAGTACTAGTTTCAGACAAAGAGCTGGAGGAAAAGAATGTTGTAATTTAAGGCACACGCTCAATAATGACTCATTCTCTAGGGTATTAAAATTTTCATTTGTGATCTCAAAGGTACTTTCTCTGTTACTGTTCATCTGCTAAAGCTATTATTTTTGTTTCTGAATTTGCAAGTTATTATTCTCCTTGCAAGATTTGCTTTGTCGTTTTATTTTCCATGTTTTTTTCTTAGTGTGTCTTCTGGATTGTACTTTAAGCTTCTGAAGTAAGAGGTGGCCATTTTGTTGTCTTTCTAAATATTTCTAAAGCTTTCTCTCTTGTGGTGCAATTCCGGGCCATTCTACCTTCTTTCTGCTTTTCATATTTTCAATGTATGACGATGATCCCAGTGCTCCCTGTTATACTTGGAGCAAAATGAGGGACTGGCAGGTAGGAAGCTGGCGGGACAGAGCTATTGCACCTGGGGTGCTGGATGACAAATGAGCTCTGTGTTTAGAAAGAAATATCGCCATAATTTAATATGACTTCTTGTATACTCTATATATTTCAGCTAGCCTTCCTGAAGAGTTTATAAAGGAATTCTAGTATGTCTTTTAGGCTGCAACCTCAGCATCTGTTTCCTAGAGGAGCAAGGGTTAAATGAGTGAGTCTGCTTTGGTTCGGGGCCCATCAGTGCCTGCGGTGGCCACGGCCTTGGGGACTTTCTTTAGGGCTGCAGTAGCGCAAGCAGGTCACTGTGGGGTTCAGTGCTGGTGGAGATGGAGTGAATTTCCTCTACCTCTACCCCTAAATGTCAATGATTTCTGAATTAAAGATGCACAGTGTAACCAGTGTATAAATAATAGGGTTCTATAAAATATTTTGTGACTGTTCAACTTCATGTGCTCTTGTTTAAAGGTTTTGGGTAGGTGGCACTTTGCCTATGTGTTTAAAAAAAATTGAGTCCTGTTTCTCTAAGTAAGATTTTTCTCTTGAAACTCAGGAAAAGGGCAATGTTTATCCAACTGAGCTAAACCTGTGTTGCCTAGATTTTGATATCTAGCTTCTCTGGCTTTCGTGGTGCTGTGATCTCTATGGGGTTTCTAAAGCTCATCTCTTCTCTCCATGTTTTTCCTCCCCTTTTTAAAGAGGATACACAAGAGGTTCCATCCATGAGATGGAACAGAGGATAATTGCTGCCATAATTGCTGAAATTGTTTACACAGCTACGTTATTTGTCAATTTTTTCTCCACCTAAAAATGTATTTTTTTATGGATCCAATTCACCAAGCATCAATAAAGAATAAGGACAATTAAAAATTGAATTTCAATGCAAATGTGGCCTTTTCCTTATTCTGCTTGAATGCGCATTCATCAGGCTTATAAACCCCGCTGTTGACAGAGTGCCATTGAAGCAACCAAAAAAAAGCCATGCTGCTATTGTTCCATGAGTCTTTGATATCAAGATTCATTTCCCTCCAGAAAAAGACTGCAAAAGGTCAGTAACATGTCATAGAAATCTCTATTAAAAATATATGCGCCTGAGCATGGGGAGAGTCTAGCAATGATGGGTCTGATCTCGCACATTGCCTTTTATGAACAAGTACTTGACATAAAACTGATCTGACCTTTCATTCAGGTCATCTGGTATTATTGGCAAGTACTGCTCTTTAGCAATATTCTAACCTGTGAAGAATGTCAAATGCAGAGTTTTGGGAGAAATGTATGGATGGGCTTCCCTGGATATAATGCAGAAATATTAGGATTATGTTGACAATGCAGCTTTTAACAGGACACTGCGTAGTCCTCATGCCTGGAGCATGTGAATAACAATGTCTGTGGCTCAGAGGCATCCAAGCCCTCGTTATGTTTTGTGTATCTCACTATTTAGTTCAGTGTCATCCTGTGCCTTTTTCGTTGAATTTGGTTGCAGTTTTGACAGAGCGGTGATTTTGCTGAGGCTCTTTAAGAGGGTTTTAGGTAATGCACTGCTAATATATACTTAAAAAATCCAAAGTTAATTTACAAATCTATTAAGAATAAAGAGAAACCTTTCAGATACTTAGGTAAATAATTGTATTCAAAATATGTATTCCTGTGTTGTTTTAGGAATGGGACTAGGTAGGAATCTTCAGAATATTTAAAGCATGTGATGCTTAAAGAAGTAAATGAACACAAAATTCTACTGTTTGAAACACTGTTCTACTAAGATAGGAAAACTAAGAACTATAGGGCAAGTCACGAAAAACTCGTAATTCACATATGTTTAAGGTGCTCAGAAATGCTTAGAAAAAAAAAGCAAACATAATCAAAAATCACTTCTTACAAATAGGGATGAATTATGACTCTAAAGATCTATATAAACACAAAAGGATGAATTTATTGCCACCTAAAAATAACATATAAAATTTTATTTTTATGCTATCATTCACAAAATAACAGTATCTTTAGTCTCAAGCATTGATTATATATCACAATCTTCGATATAGAGTGTTCTAGTTTCATCAAATATATCTGTGAGATAGCACTGGGACACAATCCTAATAGAGTGCGTCTAACTTGCCATATCGGTTTGTATTCAAAATTTACTTCCAAGTCAGATAGATCTTGTTCTTAGCACTATACCAGTATAGAAGAAGAGCTGATAGAGTCCTTTAGAGTAGGTCTGTGGCTGTATACAGACCCTACCAAGCTTCAAAGCAGCAAATATTGCTGTCTGTTTTCTTTGTTCTGTTTTCTCAAATTTTCATATTACTTTCTATTCAATGAAATACATATTCCACTTACTGCTATAAGAAATACATGAATGTACCAGAGCAAGCCCAGCAAAGGGCTGAGAGGATGATTGAGGGATTGGAGCTCCTCTGCTGTAAGGGGCAGCTGAGAGAGCCAGGCCTGGAGAAGGCCTGGTGGGATCCAACCTAGATGTCAGTGAGGAGTGTCGGTACCTGGTGAGGAGGATGAGAGGGCAGAGACAAAAAATTCACTACAACTCCTCATGACAGACCATATGCACAAAGGGAAATATGAGAAATTCCATCAAGATATGGAAAAAATACATCAAGAAACTGATGGCTGATCAAAGCCGTCTTGCAGGACCCAGTATTACAAATAAACAGCATAGGGCTGAGTTCATGGTCAAGAACCTAGACTGTTTCTCAGTCAAATTCAGAATAAATCACACTGTGTGGTCAGTGCTAACCCTGCCAATGAAATACAGTTAGGGGTTCAGACTTTCAAAACTGTTGTTAAACTTTGTGACAAGAAATATACGATATTGATTAGCTCACTACACTTACAGAACTGCTTTATATTGTGCTGTTTTAGACAGCTAAATGTAGCTATGTTTCTGTTAGCCCAACAAACTTCTGAAATTGCCACGTACAGCTATGATGTGACATCCTTATAGGAATAACAAAGTATTTAAATATATATATATATATATCTTGCCCTTGCAGTTAAACTGTGTTTAATATATTTCCATGGCAGAGATCTTCAACCTGCTAATTGCCTCAGAACAGAGGAGCATGTTCCCCTGACTCTCCCAACTGTCTAGAAAGAAGGCAGAAATACCATAAAAACGTGAGGTCCCAACTTTGACCCAGCTGCCGAACCCGAAGCGCTCGCGCAGCTGGAGCGGCCAGGGAAGCCAAGTGTGCAGTTCCCACACACGGCATCACTCCCAAGGGAAGCAGCAGCATGTTCGCAGGGAGAGGCTTCTGGTGTGGGGTGGGTGTCACCTGGAAACTCCTCCTCATTTCTTTGGAAGAGGAAATGCAGAAAGTTGATTCATCATTATAATAATATTATTGAATGTCATGTTGTTCTTCATTACTTTAGGGTACTATTCAGCAATATGTTTTCTGTCAACTAAATACAACTACATGTGGGTACGGTGTCGAAGTGCGGAATTGCAGTCTTTGTTTATGATAATCTATGTCATGAGAAATACCTACATAATATGAGGTACTCCTTAAGGGCAGAATATTTCACTCACTGCACTGTGTACTATTTATATAACTTTCCCTCTCCCAGCTGTGCACAGGTTGTTTGCACAGGGCTTTGCACTGGCCTGTGCAGGCATTCCCTTAGCGGCAGCTGCAAGGAGAGTTTCCCATGGGATTTGCCCTCCCAGCAAGAAAAGTGCAGGCTCCTCTCTGATCATTTCAGAGAAGCGTTGTTAATACAGAAATAGTTCCTTTCTCCCCTCGACACGCAGACTCGCTTGATTCTGCTTCCAGGAATAGTTTAATTAGGTTTGACAGCTCACCCCCTGGAAGGTGCTGTGCTTAAATATCCCATTGCCTCCTCTCCCTGTCAGCCAGTGCTGGTGTAAATAGGGAGAAGTCTGCGGGCACATCCATGCTGTTCCTGTCTGTTCTCTGACGCTTTTCTGTAGAAACTTTTTTGAGGATTCAATTTGGAAGTTCTTTACGATAAACCTGAAACTGACAGTTTTCTGTCATGTTTTTCTTTTTATGAAAACTCAGTATTGTAACTGCATGGGGAAGTGGCTCTCAGTAAGGAAGAGGAAGTCTCCAAATGTAAATCTGCTTCCTTGGATGGCTTTTCTGGAGTGGGTTTGTTTGGCGAGGCAGGAAGCCCAAGCCATACTCATTGCAACAGAGGATGTCTAAACACATTTGTAAATTGCTGCAATTCATACATAGGGGAGAAGAGAACTCCTGCTGTGTTTGTAAGATATATAAAAAAATATGTGGCAGTAGTATGGGTGTATTGAATGCCTCTTGGTTTAGAAAGACTGAAATTTAACCATTTGTAAGAACAGAATAGTTGGGCATACTCCATTTCTAAAGCTACTTTTGAAGAGCACTTTTGAGGATGGTTCTAATGAAGAATAGATCTCATATCATCCCTTCCAATATTGCTCCTGTGTAAAATGCTCTCTTGGTGAAGTTTATGCAAAGGGTGATCTTCTACATTTTAGAATGAAGTGCTTCTGATCTTCTAGTCCTATCTCATGGCATAGCACTAAAGTCATCATTCAGATTTTTTTATATAGGTATCATTAAATATGAGATTACTCATAGTTAAAAATGAAAACATGTTGAGCAAAATAGCCCTCTAAATGTACTCATAGAAGCTGTTTTTATTGTTAGCTTTCATAAAGTGACATGTGTTGGTATCGTGCTCCAAAGTTTATTCTCATTTACAGTTTGGCATCTGCATGTCGCGGTGCTGCCCTCTGGAAAGAGGGAAGCCAGGTGTCCGTATGACCCCTGCAATGAAGCTCTTCTCAAAATCCTGAGGAGTATCAGCAATAATACAGATATTATGTTTAGATTTTCTTGCGTGGGAACTGGAGAAGGAAAGAAAACAGTGTGTTCCCATAATTTTTGCTGTTAAAATAAAACTGCCTTTTTTTCATTTGTATCTCAAAAGCTGACTGCTGGTTGCTGGGGGATAATGAGAATGCTTTGAGGAAATAGCCCCAGTTGCATTTAACTCTATATGTAAAAACTACAGAAAAATTCATTTCCTTGCTATTAGAGGAAATGTGTATAGTTTCCATTCACACTTGACAGTTATTTCATTTATTTTCTTAGATTCTTAGGTCTGCTTTCAGTTTTGTTTTGCTTGGTAAACACTCTGTGGGAACAACACACAAATCTTCACAAAGTAAATATGAGAAAAGATTCCACCTCCCAGGATAAAATGCATTCAGAGTTCAAAAGTTTTCTTACATGTTTGGAATAGCAAAATACCTACTTCATAAAGCGCTCTTTTTGCTTTCTTGAAGAGAGGCTGGATTTGAAGTTTTCTTTCAGGAAATATACCTTAGCTTAATGGGAAGAAACAGCTAGACTTGATTCTGTAACTGTGGGACAACTGCTGTTTTTCTTGAGATACTTTTCCATGAGAGGACTGGTTGAACTCCCAAGTTTTAAGTATTAAACTTGTGGTGGTCTTGATTGTCACTTATGGATCCAGTTTCTGGGGATTTCACGGGGGGATTGCCGTGAATACATTGGGAGTGATGGTTGCGGAGAGGAGCCCTTAGGCCTCAGAGCAGGTGGATTTTGCTGTCCATTTCCCCAGCACAAGAGCCCTCTCCTCACCCTCTGCCATCCATGAGGGCACTGAAGGAAGTGGGGTTTTTGTTTTTCTTTATTTTGTCATCAGCAGAAGATAGAAATATATGAAACTGCTCCAAACCAGCTTCCTTCTGGAGGACATCCTTACACCTGGCTTGCACAGAGCAGATCCTTGCCTGAGCTGGGGCAGTGTTGGCTGCTTGGCAGCCATGATGTGCTGCTTGTCAGAAGTTACAAGGGGGGGATGCAGGCCACCTGTGGGGCCAAGGACAAACAGGCCCTTCATTTCGTGCTATTTTGTAAGCTTTTACTGATGCCCTATGCTGAGTATTGCTAAAGCTTTTTCTTTTAGGTCTTAGTGGCAATTCTGAAGTGATTTGCTAATGGAGCTGTGCTGTTTGGTGATACAAACAAGAATATGAGTTATATAAATATTGTCGCATGTAATTAATGTCCCCTGTGTCCTATTTGGATGCATCCTCCTGGGACCCAGGCACAAAACTAATAGGTTCACTTCCAGGGGACATTAATAGGGTGTGACACTGCTTTAGTTCTCTGCACATTCCTATTCAGTTGTCTTCATTGTAACTTGATTACTTTTCATTCGCTTCTAAAAATTGCATTGTATCAAATTACTGTAGTGCAGCTTCTGATATGATTTTCTCACTAATTAAAGTACTTGTTATCGCTATACTTGGGTTAATTTAAATCGTTAATCATGCTGTATTTCACTGTTCCCAGGAGGAAAGATTTAGGAATCACCAGCAGCCCGGTACTGCTTTAGTATCATTAAATACTAGTTATTTGTGTATGCGTTTGCAGAATATATAAGAGGCTATATTCTCTTGCTTGAGAAGCTGCCTCCCGGTGCTTAGGCAGCTTTTTTTGCTTGGATGCCCTTGTGCTGGGATGTAGCCCAAACAAGCAGGACCCTTTTGGGCTCCCCTTGTTAGGTCTCAGTGCAGGATCTCACTGCCTGTTAGGTCAGTAGCTGCAGTGGCAGAGCACAGCAGTAGATAGTTTCGATAGCAGATAGTTTATCCCATACGTTTCTATCTATTGAGGTGTTTAGTCAGCCCATAACCTAAATTTTATCTGATGGGTTCTTCTCAATGTCCATGAGATTGACAAGTACCCCAGCCTTACTAGAAACACGGCAAACTCGGTTATGAAAGATAGTGAACTCGAGCTTAGATCCATTATTAGATTTACAGACTACAGTGTTTAGTTTTACCTGTCCCGGCTTTTATAATCTAATCCTATATGGACTACAAGGTTCTGTGTTCAGGTCAGCAATAGAGAAGCAGTTGAGTTTGAAGCCCTTATGCAGCCCTAGGCTTCACGTGCTAATGCTAACGCTGGTCTGTTCTCTGAATGTCAAAGAAAACAGTTTCTAGTTTCCTGGAGATGTGGGAGCCACTGGCAAAGAAATTTTTCTTCCAAAAAAACTCTCTTTACTCCACTTCCGTCATCCAGGTAGAACAGAATAAAAATGATAATCCTCCGGATGGACAAGATGATCCTTCAAATCATTGTCACTTCTGATAGATAACTTGATAAACTTTTAGCTATTCTTTCAGCATTTTTTCTGTCATTGTAGTTTTCAAATGGTTTTATATTGCTGTTATAATTAGAGGAATTGTGGGAGTTTTTCTTCCTTTCAGTAAAATCATGACTAATTCATGTCTATCACCTCTTGCTGCTCTGAATTCTAGTGACTTCAATGTGCTTGATCTATTACACTCAAACTTTCTTGTCACGTAGCATTTCTCAGTCTAAAAACCAAACCACCTGGTGGGGGAAAAGGAGGAAAGCAGTTCCGTAATTTTTAAAGTGAGTGTTTCTGTCTGACAAATGCATCTGTGAGGCTGCCATTAATAACAGTATTTTGAAGACAAGGTGAAATACGGGCAGAAGTGTCTTCGAAAACTCCAGTTCTGGTTTTAAGTTAGGAAGAAAGAAGAAAGAAAGTATAACTGTAACTCTACTTGTTAAGCATTTAGGGACGCAGTCTTTTCATCTCAGTTATCAAGGAATGTACTGCACTTCATATATATATATGCTTGGGGGTATTAAATCCCTTCCCTAGAGCAATGGGAACTCAGAAGTTTCTGACCATGTCCTCAGAAGAAATGCTAGAGAGAGAATGCTTCCAAAAATAGTATAGCTCAGTAGAATGAGAGTTAACATTATTTTAATAAGTTAATGATATGAAAAAATGCTGTGAACATTTTGTCAAAGTTGACACTTAAACACCTGGAAACTAAGAATCATCAATCAATAGTCAATATTTGATAAATACTCTTTCTTTTCCTTCTGCCACTAAAGGAAGAAATATCCATATATCCATAAAAAAGATATTCAGAGCAAAATCACAGTCCACAGTCGCCATTTGATGTGTTCTTTTGGGGAGCTTTATAAAAGGGATGTCGATTGCCCCATTAACTTTGTGTCTGAAGGAAAAAACTTCATCATAGATTTTACAGGACACATTGTAGTGAGACAAAATCTGTCATCTGGTCCTTTGGGAGTCTGTATGTCAGACTGTTTTTAGTTCTTAAGCAGCACTGTTACGATGAGCAGATGGGCTGCAAATCTGAGGAAAAGTAGGGAAGCAATGTCAGTGTCATGGCGTGAATGCAGACTCCATGGTGGGGATCAGTGTGTGCCGGCCTTGACTTGGGTCTCTGAGAATTGTGGAAGGTCTTTAGGCACCTCTGGGATGTGAGGGATTTGTGGTGGGGAGCGGAAAAAAAGGAGATTAGGTTGAGTGATCTAAAATTGAGAGAGTGTTGAGTTCATTCTCTTTTGAATCTAATTAATTTAACTGTGTTTTATCCTAGTGATGACCTGCAAGACCTTTTTTGGGGCAATAAAGAAAGCTAAATGCTGAAACCCAAACTATTCACCACTCAAGTCTTCTGTGCGCTTTCAGGAGTAGTACATTTACAGGGAAGGTCTTTAGAACTAGAGTATTTATGAATTTTGGCAGTGGGTGGTGGAGATTTTTCTGACTTAAACTAAGACAGAGAAGTGCATCTCTTTACGATTATGTCCTTTTTTTTCCTACAAAGATGATGACAGAGACCAATTATGTTATAATCATCTTAATTTTACACGGAAGACAACTTGTCAAATTTGTGTTCAGTTACTCTGTGCACACTCCCTGCCTGTGCCAGAGATTGGGTTATTGTCTCTGTTGCAGGTGATGATGCTGTAGATGGTGCTGTACACGTCCAGCTGAAAATGTATTTTAACCCTCAACGATCTCCATAGTTTTATACTACTCTTCCTGCTCTATCCTCACTTCCAAAAATTATCAAAACAGATTTTCAGGCAATAAAGAAAATTAGAAGCACATACAGCAAGCCATGGCTTGCTTGCCAGAGACTTTGTTCTTTTCTGTTTACAAAGCGCTCTTGCTCTCTCTTTCTTTCCCAGGTCTATTGCTTTGTGCATATGGACCATGCTTTTTAGCCTGAAGATGCTATTTTTGTCCACTTAGTTCCTCAAGAGATGAAAGCAGTGTTTCCTTCTATTTAATTCTATACTCTTCACTATTAGTTTTATGATCTATAACAAGGATTTCTGTGCCATATAAATTCAATCTATCTCTCATTTCTCTGATAATGGCATTGAGTACATTGAGATTTGGTACCTTGAGTACCCTAATTTTCTTGTTACAGCCTGCTTTTTAGTTTCTAAATTACTGTTGTCCTAAAAAACACTGTCAACACAAGAAGCAGCTTTGTGCTGGCTGGATCTTGGTGTAGATCGTTGCTATCGCTCTCCTGATTAGTAACATGGGTCACTGTAGGGCATGAATTTGACCTGCTTGGGCCAGTAGTTTTGCCATTAATTTGCCCTTTATACAATTTTGATTTGTTATGTGATTTGATATTTATGTCAATTACCAATAGAGTAAAAAACTCATTGGGTGTTTACATTTTCAAATCCAGTCAGTATGTGTTTGCTCATAGCTTCTAAGGAGCTGGAGCTGTTTCTTTAGTAATAAGAATTTGTTACTGATAGATCATCCTCCTGTGACTATCTTGATTACCCTTTTAACAGAGTTCAGTTTGCAGTAGGTAAAATTGCTGTTCTGTATAGTTGTATGTTTTTAATCACAACAGTTTCATTTATTCACAAATTTAGCAAAATTGTCTGTTTCTAATTCCATTGACTATTTCTGCCATAAAATAAAAAAAAATACACCTTTAAATATAAGGTAATCAATTAAAGAACACACATCAGAAACTGTTTAATGCCTAACAGATTTTTATTCAGTTGATACTGGTTTTCAAACTAAGTTGCTCAGCTGCTATGATTCTATGTTACATTATAAAATTTTAATCTATTTAGCTGCCAGGTGATCATTCTACAATCAGATTTATAAAACTAGAATATAGATTCTGAGAGCCATCAAGCAGAAAAAGCACTAAATATAATTAGTGCCCCTAAGACCTTAATCTGATGTATATTGAAGGATTTTAGCCAGGAGTTGAATAACTGAATTGCATTTCACATAATACCTAAGTTGTTATCAAGTTAAGTGACTGTTAATTTTATTTTTCTTTCACCATTTTAC
>JAUBOD010001020.1:718813-736785 GCA_032353885.1 Nothura maculosa
CCACGTTCAGCGTAGCGTCCTGCTCGTGCTGTTCCTGCTGCTGCATCTTTTCCACTTGCTGCTGAAGTGGGGCGCGTGCTTCTAAATAGTATTTTCTCATGGCTGTTTCTACAGATGAAGGTCCAGTCCCAGCTGGAGGATTGCAGTAAGACCTCTTTGTGGGACCTGGCTAGAAGGCACATCACTCCTGTTAACCACATGTTTCTCTACCCAGTGCAAACTCCTTAATAGCATTCTTATCACATTTTTCGTTGTTATATGATTATAATGCCAAGCTAAGGCTGTAAAAATATGTTTCAGCTTCTATTTTGTATATCCCTACCTTCTAGTTATGGGAAGATTTTTATGAATTATAAAGCACATTTATTTATCCTTTATTGAAGCAATAAGAGTAGGTTTAGTGAGCATTAAAATGCATATTCCACATTACTACTGAGCTCTAGAGCAAATGACAATTTTTATTATCTAAAAATGAAGATCTTTCATAATTTCAGATGTTGAAAAGAAAGTAGACAAATTTCTGATACAGTTTTTGTCCACCCTGTAGCTCTTTTTCAGAAAGCACTGCTGTATCTTTTTGAAATGCCAGAATGATGCATTTGATGTTAGACAGTTTCATCTGCATAGAACATGTGAAATATTTGAAATGCTATTTCTTTCTGTTATTTCATACTTTTATGATTTATTATTTTTATTTATTTTTAAATAGGATATGTCTCCTGAATATTCTTCTTTCTTTGACTGTAGAAAGGATGTTATAATATCTTCTTGGGAGATCATCTTATGTTTTTGCTGGTAGCAGGAAGCTGGAAGGGCTTGCAAATGCCTTGTCTGGCAAGATTACTATTAAAAATTATTTTGACAAGTAAATTAATCTAAAAATGAGGTGTATTCAGTAAGGAGGATCTGTTCAGTAATGGCAAGTGCAATGTTTCTACACTTAAAAAGAAATAATTAGCAAGTAGAGGATGGAGCAGCTTGTACAGCAGCTGTCCCTTGGACCAAGAACCAGAGACTATGGTGTCTACCGGCTCAGTAGGACTTTATAGCAGTTTCCTTTTGCTAAAGAAAAGGTTGGAATGACTCACAGAAGCTTTTCCTGTAGCTGCATCCAGTTTTCCACAGTGTTGGCAATGCCACTGCTGGAGAGACCCGTTTGCATTTCGGGGTACGCATTTCAGAAAGGTGCAGAGTTGACATTTCAAGGAAGGTGTGTGGTAGGTATAGCTGGGAAGGCAGGTCTGTAAGCTGGAACTGCACCCATTGACTCCATTTATTAACAACTCCATCTCATATCATATGGACCATGCTAAAGACATCAAGAAGAATACATTAATCTGGCTTCCGTGCACCAAATGTGTCATAACAGGCTTAGTCAAAGGCACTGTAAGGCTACGTGGTCACTCCTTGTGGAGGGTCTTTGGTTTTGGCTTTATTAACGAAAAACAAGGCAGGTGCTACCAGTGCTGAGAACTGCAAGAGGCATTTTTATGGCACCCTCTACCTATAGTTTTTTATGTACAGTTCACAGACAGTTCACACACTGAATTGAAACGCTTCCTAAGTCGTTTCCTTTACTTCCTTGCAGATTTCATGAGGCTGACCAGGAAAAGGTGCATCAAACCTGTCTGCATAAGTGGTTTAAAACTTAGCACTAAGAAATCAGTAGTATTGATGGATTTCATGTCTCTATTTTCCTTGTGTTTGCTGACCTGCTTCTCCACTAATAGCAACAGCAGAGGAATCTGGAGCCCACAGTCCCTGCTGGCTTTTCTGCTGTTCTTTTGTCTGGGAAAAAAGGATAATGAGCAGAATTAATGAATGAACAAATGGAAGAGAAAAGATCTGTAATCTGTAACTTCAGTAAAGCTTAGAATGACTCTAGTAAGAAGATTTGAGAATGGTTGTGGTGCCGGGGTCATGGGGAAAAGGAAAAGCAGCAAACAGTTCATGGTGCTTCTCTGGGAAGTTGCAATCTCTTAGGTATTCTTCCAAACAGACTTTGAAAGGTTATTCCTTGAGATTTAAGAAGGAGAACATATTAAAATCAACCACTGGCCTCACGTGCATTCCCTCAGAAGTCAAGGGCTGCTGCTGTCCTGCAGCTTCCTGCATGTGCCAAGCTTGCTTCTCACGTCACAGCCGAGGCCAGCCCAGAGAATAAGACACTGTGCTCTTCCTTTCTTTTCTTCTTCCATTTAAAAAGAAATTATGGCATGCTCTATATCTGAGGAGTCTGTAGAAAGCCAAAACTTTCTCTATCAGACAGTGCTGAAAACCTAGGATGGCAAAGCATTGTAGATGATGTACAACGCTGAGGAAAGTGCAGTCTCTCCCCAGGACAAGTAAACACTGCCCCATGAAGAAACTTAGCACTCAGGAAACAGAAGGAGCTGCTGTGATAACCATTAGTCCAAAATAAATTTGCTTTTCAGATGGAAGTTGTAAGTGATGTCTCGTATGATTTCGCTGCACTGGTCAAAATATGTTACGCTGGTGGCCAAGGCTCTTTCATTGAGTGCTCCATCCAGCTTTGGGGGTTTGCACTTACTTGAAGCATTTTTATTTTTTTTCCTGAATATTGCTTTATTGCTTGCTGCCTGTGAGAACAGAAATGGGAAAAGTTAGAGGAGATTGTCTGATTATCTTTGAGTTGCAGTTCTCCTTATATTAATGTTTAATTGTGGAGGAATTGACCCTTGCAACCATAGCCAGCAGTTGCCTTTGAGGCATCTTTTTTAGTTAGTAGGAAAATAATTTATATTCCTAAGTGTTTCTAATACTTGAACGATGGTGTTGCCTTCTGAACTGTGAAGCTGGTGCTCTGCCACGGGTAAGGCTTTCTCTTGACTCTGTCTTGTGGACAGAGGGATCTTTAGCCTGAATACCTGCTGTCAGTCCAGCCTCTCTACCCAGAGACATTCATTTAACCTTTTGTAAGGCACAGATTGATTTTTGGAGATAAAAGCCAATGAGCAAAATTTCAATTAAAAAAAAAAAAAAAACCTTGGCACAAATTATCTACATTTTTAATAAATCTCTAATCATTATCTGATACTTCTAGCTGTAAGGTGTTAATCAGGGGAAAAAAAACTCCATAATACCAAACTAGTAATTTGTTGGACTAAATTCAGGCATTTTAAAGAGTGCAGCTCTTATATGTAAGAAATAAGATTTGGCAAGCTGAGGGAGCCACTATGTTCCATCCTGGCTATGCTGAACGTGCAGATTCTCAGAGGATTTACTATCCTAAGCAAATCTACATCATCTTAAGGAAAAAACAGGCAATATGAGGAACTGATCCTGCCTCTCTGTGAAGCTCAGCCCACTGCATGAGTTGATTTTTGTTTAGGTTTGTTTAATTCTCGCGGTTGCAATTGCTTATAAAGTGAACTGTATTTCGTATCTAGAGACCTTGTTCCCCACGTTTCTTGTTCCACAGAAATACTGGTGTGTTTCTTGTCACAGTGCAGGTGTATTTAAAAGTGCATGTAGATTACTGTTCTGAAATGTGCTTTATTTGCAGATATGGAAGTCAGGATGTTTCCTATCAGAAAGAAGTTCAATTAAAAATACCATAGTTGAATAAGACAGTATGTATTCCCTTATGTAGTGGCATACATGTGGAATGTATTGCCATACATAATTGGAGATGTGCTGGCTAGTCTCTTAGCAAATATTTAATACACTTATGGTATTTGAGATAATCATAGATTTCTCATTTTCCCGTATAGTCTAAGATTTCATGCATAAGCTTTACCTGAAGTTTGACTGTTTTCTATAGGCTGGTGACTATCGGGTCATGCTTTAATGCTTTGATGAGACTTAACTGTAAGTTGGTCCCTTCTACAATGAATTAGTAAGTTGATCATCCCACATGTTTCTACTTTTCTAGATGAGAACATGTCTATTGAGCAGCTATTGATAAACATCTGATAAGAGCTTATCAGTAAAATTCCATAGTATTATCTTACTAATACTCAATCAGATATGTCCTTTTTGCAGTGTAGTATTTGGAACAAACTGAGCAATTGCAAACTGCTAGTGTCTCCATGCTGCAGCCTTATCATGCTCATTAACCAATCCTTTCAGGCAATGCTGACATTTAATTATAAAAATGGGAGACCTTTTGGTAATACTGCCTTAGTTGTAAGATTAGCAGCAGCAACCTCTCTTAAAAATAAGTCTTTATGTTTATTTTTACCTGGTTAATGCATAGTTACAGCTAAATCATTTAGCAGAGACAGTGATCTTCTATCTAATGTTATTTTGTAATTTTGCACATCTTTTAGTGAAAGAAGGTACTATAGCTCTGAAAGATACTGCAGAGGATGTGCTAAATAGGCTGCTGTTACGGATCTTAATCCTGACCGACTCTGTTGTGAGAGCAGTTGAGTGGCAGGTCCACTTTGTAACCAAGTGCAAGTCAATCTTAATGCTACAAGAAAGTACCCAAAGGCATTTCCACTCTCATTTCGTTAACACCTGTCTCTCTCAAACCTGCCACTCACATGCAGCTGAGTTTTGGGGTGGGATTCGGTGGCAAGCAGCCAATATGTTTAAAATATGTTTTATGTTTCTGAGGCCTTTATAGGTGGGACTGGGGAGCAGCCCAGCCCCTGTGGTGACTGGGTGAAATAAAAGGGGTTGTTGAAAGGGTGAAATATTAGACAGTGGCTGTCTGTCAAGTAGGATTTGCTCCGTTGACCCATTGATATGAGGTTAGAAATCTAGTAGTGGTCCTTACTAAACCTAAATATTTAGTAAAGCACAGAAATCCTACAGTTTATCAAAGTTCACAGTCTGTTTTATTTCCTTGTCTTAAAAAAAATGTGAATTTTTTTTTTTTTTTTTTTACTATAATCAGGGCTTATCCACTCAAGGACAGACAGAAAGGGCAGTGTAGGTTTATAGGCAGCTAAGCAACCTGCTCTCATTCAGCGTGTTGGTGCTGTAGTCTCTAGAGGAAAAACTCATTCAGAAATACCAGGTGCATCAATAAGTAGTAACAGTCGCAGAAGCTCCAGCTTCCTCACCTGAAAGGTGGGATCTGAACAAGGCTAACATGTTGTGGACAGCTGTCATCGCTGAGTGGTGGATGGCCAAGGCGCTATGCTAGCTGCTGCGGGGGCCCTCACTGCCTCTCATCGTCTTGTCTTTCACCTTACCGTGCTGTAGCAGCAGCAAGGCCTGTCCATGACTGTAGTTAGCAATTACGCTGGTTCCTGCAGACCATCCATCAGGGTGGGTTTTGCATGTGGCACCTGATAATGAATCATGGGGCCGTGGCGCAGAAACCACGCGGCAGAGAGGAGATTTGTCTTCCAAAGGGCAGCGCGGGGTTGCAGCACAAAGAATAACGAGCCCGTAGCTGGTAGCCCTTGTTTACCAATCAGTCTTCCTGTCTGCCCTTTTAAACTGTTCTGTTGAGTTTGATGAAATCATCCATGGAAGTGATGATAATAGATCAGTGGCTTTTAAAAAAAAAAAAAAAATTTGAAATTTTCACTTTGATACTGTTGCTTTTTTCATATATGTGTTTCCTTCTGGTCCATAATAAGAGGAACTAGATATTGGCATGGTGAGTTTGTGCAAGGATTGAACGTCTTGTTGCTGTACTCATGAGGTATCCGAAGTACTCCTGTAAATTCAATAAAAGATTCCTAAAACTGCGCAGATGCATGTTGTCCTGCTTTGCAGTCTACAGTTGGGGATAACTGATGTTCCGTGTCTCCTGAGGTGCATTAAAAGCACTCTTTCTTCTAAGGATTCGAGGTCCTTTGAGGAAATCTGCTAGAAATACTAAAGTTATTTGTGGTTCTCTCGGTGAACCTGCCCAGCACCTTCTCTGGTCCTGTGCCCTGGCGCGCGAGGGTCCGTCCGTCGCGCTGCGTGGAGTCAGGAGAGAACAGGTCACGCTTAGCTGTCAAAAGAGAAGTTTATGGAAAAAGAGGAACAGAATGGGGCAACATTCATTCTTGCCGTTTGAAAGGAGTCTCCCACAGGACCTCTTTGAAAGCCATATTTGTCATATCATGTTAGCAGAAGTGATGTGGCACCAATAACCACCTGCTTCCAAGCTACTCAGTTTTATCTGCCAAGCCCAGGATCCCACGCGAGAACATCACTGCGTCTGAGTTTCATAGCACAGGACACAGAGACATCAGACAAGCACAGAGCAATTGCGGACTTAGCAACATAGCAGAGGCACATGTAGATTTCTGCCTCCTCCTCTTCATTCTTTACCAGTGATTTCTCTATTACAGTCTTGTTGCTTGTGTTCTTCCAGAGCCATTTTGTTGCAGGAGGTAGGTGAGAGAGGGTCCCACTGCTTTCTCCTCAGTGAACTTGAAGCTAGTCTGGCAGAAAGCCAGTCCTGAAGATAAATGTTTATTTGTGTGTGTGTGTGTGTGTGTGTGTGTGTGTGTGTGTGTGTGTGTTAAGGTTTATAAAGTCATTAAATGGAGTGTAGTTTTTGTGTTAGTTCAAAAGTGATTGCCTGCCAGCAATAGGTTCCTGAGCGAGCAGAATGCTCTGGCTCAGTGAAACTGTCTTGTCAGTAAGAACATGACCCCAGCTCCTTTGAAAGCCCCATGGCAACTTGTGTTCTTTAGACCGAAAGTTTTAGAGCATTCGTTATTTCCAGTGAACCTTGAACTAGCCCTTACACTTTCCTCGCTTCCTTGTGCAGCCATAAATTTCTCTTGAAGCAAAAGCTGGTGCCAAATCCTTGATTACTGCTGGAAATGAGAGGCCTGATAGCTCTCATTTATTGTGTCCTTGTAATTAGGTATTATCTGGGGGAGTTGTTCCTTTAGCATTGTTACTGTTGTGCAAACTGCCTTTGCAAGCTCCTGTGTGCTGAGGAAGCCTTTCTTACCTCTTCCATTGCATCCTGGTTTGCTGGATGGAAATGTTGCAGAGCTCACCTGAGTCGGAGGGCTAAGAAGAACTCCTTCTTGAATGCTTTTTCCCAATGCTTTGTTTGGTTACACTCAGCAGTTCTCATCCTATGCTCCAGTACTTGAACCAAGAGATTCAGTACTTGAATACCAAGAGATGATTCTCCTCAAGGCACCAGCATAGCCACACAATTTAAAATGCATGAGTCCGACCTCCAGAAAGCTGCAGGTGGGACGCTATAAACTGGTAGAGTGGCAGGAATGACATGCTGAGGTTAGAAATGCATGAATTGGCGTGGTACTATCATTAAAGTGTTACAGAGAAAGAAGCTCTAAAATGTTTTGAGATTATAAAACACCTACTTCGACCTTGCTCTTAGTATAGGATTTGTAAAGAAAATTTGTATGGTGTTGGCACCATGCATAAAGATTATAGATACAGATGGGATTGGTAATGCCTTGTAATATGAAGCTAAATGTTTATTTTCTGTTTATATACATAGAAATAGATATATCCTAACTGAAACAGGACAATTTTTATTATTTTTATTAAAAAACATTTTTTTAGTTCTCTTAAGTCACTTAAGTGCTGCCTATCACTGCCCTAGAAGATATTGAAGAATATGCTCTATCCAAGTGAGAAACCAAGGCAAAATACTAAATTAAGAGCAAGATTCTCAAGTGCTTTAACAAGACTGTTTACCAGTGCAAAATGTTTGTTATAGGAAAATATTTGCCATTTGGGTGTATAGGAAAGATCTAATTTCCACCTGCTGCTTAATATTTCTAACAATAAATATACTTAGTGCCATCTCTTAAAAAAATGTTGTATTATCTCTTTTTTATTTTTTTCTCTATGTGCATTGTAAACCAGCCTTATCTGTGATGCACAGGCCACTCTTAATTATGACAATTCGGTTACACTGTGGTTTGTATTAAAAGATGTTTCCCTGTTCCCGTTTCTCCTGATGGGAAAGGTGTGACACCAGTAGAGCTGTATTAAAAGAGGATGAGGAAAAAGCAGAGAGACCTGGGACCGGATAGAGGTGTCTCATGGAAGAGGGCAGGAGGGGTTTGCAAGCTGAGGCAGCCACGAGGGCCCGAGAAACCTGGATCACTGGTATCCAGTGAGGAAGACAGAACTGTCAGCATGCATGGGAAGGGTGAGGTTCCATGGCTACATATTTAGGAAGAGTGAGGTAGGAAGCAAAGGGTAGAAATGCCATTTTAACGGCTTCCTGCCTCCTGCTTATGCCAATGTATTTCTTCCAGATGGCATATTCTGCACATTGTATCTGTACAGTCTAAGTAGTAATTAACAGCACTGCAGAACTATTCAGCACAGTCCAAGTCGGGAAGTGAACTGGCAGGATTTTTCTTTTATTTTTCTGTATGTTTTTTTTTTTTCTTTGTGTAAAGGAGGATTGGGTAGCAAATGTTTTTTTAAAGATGTCGAGTGTAGGGTAAGGAAAATGATGTGCTTTAAATGGAAATGAACTGCATTCCACTTTCTGTATTACATCCCCAATTTTGGACTATTTCTGACAGGTGTTCACCTTTTACCAGATTTGTTTCACATTTACTCAAGTTTTACATAAATTTGACACCTTTTGGATATTGCTCTGGGAGATGATAGATATATGCTCCTAATCCACTGGGATGCCTGCTCGTTTCTTAGGGAATAATTTTGAGAGGAGTCATGGATGCCAGTGGTACCCACAGCTGAAGGATTCAAGGGAAGGCTGTTGGCTTTGGGTGTGCTCTGTAATGCTGTGGTAGACCTGGAAAAAAATACATGTGTAGTCAGAGAGGTTCTGAAAGGGCTGGTGTGAATCAGGCAGGAGAAAATGGAGACAGCACCTTCAAATCTGCATGTTCCTTGACCTTGTTTAATCCTTTACACCTTTGCAAAATCAGTATGAGACATAAGCATGCCAACTTTTCCCTCATTCTTATGGAATGAATGAGAGTGGAGTGCTAGGCCAATTATTTTTGACCTTACACTATGAGATATAAAGAAGGACCCTCCTTTGGCAACCAGAGCACAGCATGGTTTGAATCTTTCCTGATAAACAGTATTCCTGTGAATGCAATTTCTTCCACAGCCTGCAAGAACACGTGTTATACTGGGACTGGGTTGGGGTGGTAATGTGTATGTTGTGACCTAGAAGTTAGTTTAATTAGCCTTAGTCCAGAAGGCTCATTTTAAACTAAAATGATGGCATGGTCTGATGCACTTAAATTAAACTATAGCAGTCTAGAAATGGCTTTATAATCAAATAATTAATTAAAGACTCTCAGAGACATTTATTAAGTGGGTAGGTGCACAAAGAGCACAGGCAAATGCCAAAGAGGAAACTGTAATCAGAGCTCCAAATGTGTTTTGTGAGCTTGCCAGTAACTCAAAGCCAACTCGGTGTCATCTGGGGACGCATTTGTTTCTTCTAAGGCCTCCGATGTTGGAGAAGAGCCACCAGATAACCTGGGCTCAAGTGCATCTGCTGGAGCTGCTGTAGAGCCCCAAACGCTGGTGCAAACCAGGACAATGGTGCAGAGATCCCCAACTGCCCTACTCAGCGTGGAGAAACAGGTTTTGGATGTACACGTTTTTGCCATCGGGGTGGATGATCTTGAAGGTCCTTTCCAACCATAATGATTCTGGGATTCTATTTGTAAGCACGAAGGCAAACAGTTCAGAACTAAATCACATCTAATTGTGATTTTTGCTATCAAAGATGAGCAAAGCATTGAATACAAGGCTGCAGGGTGAGGAAGGCACCATGGAAATCTCTGATATTTCTTTTTTGAAGGCAACTAATGAAGAAATTGCAAGTGTTTTCTGAGCTCACTGAAAGCAATACATACGACGGATCTATTTACTATGCTACTATATATAATCTACTATATATAATCAATTTCTTCCCACTGTCAGGTAGGCTTTACTGCATCAAGTGTAAAATATCAACCTAAATCCATCTCATTATGCATAGGCCCTTAGGCTTGACTCAATATTTGTAAAGAGAGAGGAAAGAAAAAGCTGACCTGTGCTTGAAGAAAAAAAATTGCTATTCATTTTTAATTATTGAGACAGATTAAAGCAATTAATTTTTGTTTGGAAGTATTAATATTAACATATGCTTCTGGAAATTGCTTAGTACAATTTAACTAATAAAATATAGTACTCCTTAAGAGGAAAACCTTGCAAGTTCTGTAAATAAAGTAATTGCATTGGTGGATAACTGAATTAATTATACTTGAATGTAAAGAAAAAAATGCCAAAAAATAGTCTGGAAATTAGGAATCTTAGCTGGATTCTTGACTTTCTAGCAAGCATCTACCATAGCTGTGGTTCCTTCCTCATTCCGTATACGTTCACTTTCCTAATGGAAAAACAAAGCAACGCATACTCTGCAGGGATTCTGTCAGGAGTAATTCTCAACTCCTATAAAAGCAAAAAATCTTGAAATAAGTATAGTTTTTATCTGGATAAATCCCCTGCTCTGTCTTGCTACACAGCTGCAGAAATGCTTTTGCAAGCCTAGAGGAACAAGAGCAAGTGGTGGGGTCAAGGGTGGGCAAATTGCGTCTTTTGGAAGTGTCCCACACTACACAGTGTGAACCAGAGCCTTAGCTGAAGCTGAGCACATGGAGCAGAGCCCTAGCCCATTTTAGTCATATGGGACCATGCACCTCATGCTAAAATCATGAGGACAACTCACCATGACTTCAAATTAAGCAGGGAAGAGTATTGGCTAAGCTGCTCCCCATCAGAGCAGGCTTAGAAGTGTGTAATGCTGTGCAAAGCTATGAGTATTGACCACATCCCATGTATGCAAACTTTTCTTTCAATAGAATGAAAAACTGGGATTGATGCAAGTTGACTTAGTCCACTGTTAGAGTTAAAGCAAGTGACTCGTGAGCTTTTCCAGCCCAGTTTTGAGTTTTTCCAATGATTAAGAGGCTGCCACTTGTCTGGTCCAGTGTTTAGCCTGTGGCGAGGCGGGGAAAGTATTTTTCCTAGGATTTCTTCCTGTTCTTTATTCTTTCTCTGTTGTGTGGGGAGCCCTGTGCCTACTGGGCAGGCCTAAGACAGGTAAGTAGGAATTTCAGCTGTGCTTTTGGACTGTTGTGGCTCACAGACCCGTCAGCAATCCTGGGAAGGGCAGCAGAGTCCTGCCTGCATGGCTGTTTCCTGCAGGAGCAGCCTGTGAACCAGCTGGAGATATCCAGCATGCCTGGGAAATTCCTCAGTAGCCATTTAAGTGATTTGGGGTTTTTTTCACTACAACTCATAAATAAGAAGCCTGAGACTGAGTTAAGCACTTAACTTCTGTTCCTGTTTGGTAGGTAATTGGCCTGTTTTTCCTCTGCAGCAAGTCTGGGTGTCAAAGTAGAAAAAGATGCTGTTGTAAAAATGCTGTTGCTTTTTGCAACTCCTAGAATGAATCTGCCTTTCCAGTAACTCTTCTCAGGTCTCCTTTCCTGACTTTCACTGCTTCTGCTTAGCAATATGTCTAAACTAGTGCCAATTTCTGCACCGCTTCTCAACCCGAAAGTAATCGTTGAGTAACACAGTGCCTTGTAATTCAGCAGAACTCAGGATAACAAAGCAACACTTAGTTGGCAACAATGGTTCTTTGAGATAAATCAACGTATTCTGTTTTCTGAAATTACAACACGAGTGCTAATAATTTCTTTGAAAAAGACAGAAACATAACAGAGTAAATGCTTGTTATTGGTTTTTCATGACAGGTAGGCACCTGTATTCCTGCTCCAACTCACTGGGGTTACCATAATAATTGAAGAAACCCTGTGGTGGCCTTTTCCCAATGCCTGTAAACAGACTTAAAACTCACTACTGATGGTTTTGGAAATACTTGTACAGAAACCACTCTAGTAGTATAACCAGTACAGTTTAGGAATGTGATAAAGAATGGGTTAAATAGTTCCTGTTTTATCATATCACTGATGTCAGAGAAGAAGTGCTGATACTTAAAATCATTTATTCAAAGTATGCTTCTCCATTTTTCCAATCCTTTGCCTTGTTCCCATTCTTCTTCCTTTTTGTATATAACCCTGTTCCTAGAGTAACTGGTTTGGCATGCAGGTTCTCACCTGTGGGGATGGAACAGTGTTCAGTAGTTATTATTCAGGGTTGTTTCATGCCATTCATTCTGTGGCTGGGTTGCCTAACTGATAGCATATGGGGCCTTTAAAAGGTAAGTGTAACTGTGATGCTGCTTCCACTGGAAAAAAACATCTAGCCATGACAGCAGAGCTCATGCAGTGTTGTTTAAGAGGAGACAAACAGTATAAAAGGCATTTAAATAAAACCAAATTTAATAGTAATTGCTGTTTTTCCCATGGCTTTCTTCTGCTAATGTTCAGATCCTTCTCTCTGCCAGCAGAATCAATGGCAAAGAGGTTGCCTTTGCTTCTCAAACCTTCCAGGCCAAGTCCTAGTGCAGAATCTGCTTTCAAAAGCAGCTTGATGTGAAGAGCTGCCTTTCAGCTTCACTGCTGCTCTTGTGTGCCCTAAGATGTGCTAAGGTGGGAGTTACCAGGAGCTGGAGAGGAGCCGTCGTTGTCACGAGGACACCTGCAGCGTCTTGTTCACATGGTTGCAGCTTAGCAAAACGTGTTAGACTGGCATCTGGCAGTCCAAGCTTAGCAGCTACATTGAACGGCAGGACCTAATCTTACCATATATCATGTCTAAGATGCTTTTGCCTTATCTCCTGATGGGATCCACAGGGGACATGAATATGGTGCAGCTTAGGCATTAGTACAAGGTGTTGTGCTATTCGCACGTTAGCACATGTGACAAAAACTCTCCCAAATATTCTCTGCTTCTCTCTGCTGAAATGGGAGCTATAAAGATGTATAACAGCTGTTAGCTCTGCTTCCAGATTATATTGAGATACATTGGCTTTTCTATACAATTTTATAGAGAATATATGGGGTACTGTCTTTTTTATGAAGGATAAAAACTATCCTCACTTTTCTGAAAGTCTTGGCGGAAACATTTGCCTCATTTTTACAGGTAGTTCTTGAAAAAGCAATTTTACTACTCTTAGCCTAAAACACGAATATTGTGAAAGCAAAAAGAAATAAGTTTAACGGGTTGTGTTTCTTGTTTTTATTGATGTGCACATATATTCAGAAGATGTCAAGAGGGAAGGTGGGTCATTTGACAGGATTGTGTGGAGTCAATAGTGCTTTGCCACGTGCTAATTCTGAGCTTGATGACATGTGGGAAAATCAATTTTAACTTAAAAATGGTGGATATGACACAGTTGTGTAGTGAGCAGTGCAGAAACCCCAATCTCCTTGGAAAGAACTGTAGAAGTTTTACCAGTGTAGGTGGCTATTTTTATTTATCTTACAAAGCTTTCTTTTAAGTATTTATGACTCAATATACAGTACTGTGCAAAACAGTACCAGGGATGTGTTTGAGTACTTGAAATCAGTATCTACATAGCTAACCACTTAATACTCCCTCCTGTGCTTACCCTGCCTTTTTGTCAAAGCTTTTATTTTTCTTCTCTAGACTGAAACACCATTACTGCTTTTCATGCAAGCCATAGATAAAATGAAAGATGATTTCCTTTCAATTTCAGTTCCAATATCTTCAGTCTTTCCTCAGGTTTCCGAGGCCTCTGGTCATTTGTGCTGCTCTTGTCAGTATCCACTCCCATCAGCTGGAATGTGTCTTCATGATAGCACCCACAGCTGGACCCAGCGTTTCACCCCAGGCTGTGTTAGTTCTGAAGGGAGGTGATGGATTTCTGTTCACTACTTGGAGGCTCTGTAGTCATGTTTGTACTCGCGAGTCCTGTAGCTTTTGGCAATTTTGAGTTTTCTGCTGCCTGGAGATTTAAGAAGGAAGGTTTAAGAGAGTTATTTTTTAACGGGGATAGTCTTTTCTAGGTCATTGATGGAAAAAAATAGGGCAGTTTCAGGACACATTACCTGCAACCTACACATGATACATCCTTCTATTTTGAAAATCAATATTTGACCATCAAGGAAAGTAACTGAAGCTCTACTCTGTTTAATTTTCAGTGGCTGAAAAAAGTATGTATAATGAGATGCACATCAGCCAAAACTACGTGTCTTGTGTCATTTAATTTCCTTTAATTTAAACAAAATATTCTGCTTGGGTTTGGAAGATTTGATGGGAATGACAAATACTCATTTCTAAAATTCACGTATTAGTTAAGTATGTGTCCCAGGTTTGCCATCTGTCCTTAGCAGAAGGACAATTTCATTTGTTAACTCTTCACGCCATTAACTTTGAGGCTCAGCTTTGGGCTCTCTAAGGAGTGTAGTAAAAACTAGGAGAAAATAAGGAGGTAATTTGACTTTTTCAACCTATGGTTTCAGGAACCCCATAGAGATCATTAAGTTGTCTGGAAATGTTAAAGCTACACAGAGGAACTTCAATAAGATAACGGTACAGTTCTAATCGGCCTACGTCAATATCTCTTGGTTAATCCAATTTCTTTCTTCCTATCCTTACTGTATGCCAGTTTTATTCTGGAATCACTCATGGTAGAAGAAACCTTTCATGAATTTCACATATTAGATGCAAGCAAATACTGGTCAGAGAAAAATAACCTCCCAGCAGATTTCAACATGACAGGGAAGCCACTGACCTCCCGAATTCCCTGTTCGTGTTGTCCAATCCCGGGTGGCCACTGTCCGAGTGCTGAGCTGAGGTGCACGCTGAGCTGTGCCACACGCCGGAGCGGTCGGTTCCCACTCTGGCAGACTCCCTGTGCCTGGAATGCTGCCACCTCGAGGCTGGATGTGCCGCTGGAGAGCGTGGCAGACTTCCCAGCTCAAGAGTGCTGGATACCCAGGAACGTCAGGTTTTATTCCTGTCCTTGTGTGATATGGAAGCACTTGAGGACAACAAACAGTCGTATATTCACAGCCTCATAAATACTGAAATTCCTGGTTTTCTCCACAAAGACAGCAACTGAATATTTTCAGTTCTGTAAGTGGAGTTGTGAGTATGCTCAGCAGAAACGTTCCGTTTGCTGCCTTTGACATATAGGTACAAAGAAAGCGCCATGAGGATCCAGCACTAGAAGGTAGTAGTTTTTTGCCTGCTGATATTTATATTTAGAGAGGATGAGGATCTCTGTTTTCAAATTAGAGTTTTCCAGCTCAGAAACTAGCCACCAAAAGGGCGGTTGAGAAGCTCGGGTGATGGAGCCATCACCCCATGGATCGCGCACAGAAGGAGCCCAGAGCAGCTCCTGAATCTCCATTTGCCGCCTGCTTTATTTTGCTACCGTGACCCAAAAGCAGTCACAGCTAGGTTTTTTTTCTCCAGTGACTTGGAAAGGCTGGCATATTGCGCCTAATCAGATCAAAGCAATTGCCAAATTCCTCATTCAGTCTTCTGGGAAGATAAGCAGCTTTAAATCTGAAATCTATAAATCTTTACCTGTCTCATTGGGCTGACCGAGCACAAAGGCACTGATGTGTGAGGAGCTGGCTGCCATTCACCAGCAGCAGGCTCCTGGGAGCAGAATCAGAAATCTGCCCAGAATTTGGCACAGGTGCAGATGTGTGAAGAAAGCTGAAGACAACCATGAGATGTCTCGGACACCTGCACTGAAGGAAGACTTGATAAGTTGGCTGTACATAAGGACCTTTCTCAAGGTCCTTACTTGTGGCAGTGCAGATTAGCATCAGAGACTCTCAAAATCTTCTCACTGTAAGGGGCTTAAATGGATGGTGTCGATGCCTGGGGAAAGTGAGGATGTCTTTATATGAGGTGGTCAAACAAGGTTAGGCAAAAAAGCATTTGAAGTCATGGCCACATAGGGATCCCTGTGGGGACTAGAGATAGAGAGAGAGAGAGAGAGAGAGAGAGAGAGAGAGAGAGAGAGAAAGAGACAGAGAGACACTGGATGAATTTGTAGCTGTAAGATTGTCTCAAGTGGTCTAAGCAAAGATAGTCTTGAAAATAATATTACATTACTTAGACATTTGGCCCTAGGCAGAGCTGCTGAAGAGAAGTGTCTGGTTCTGGAGTTTGTAATTCATGAAGGATAATAAAAATGGAAAGGGTTTAGAGGAAAGCCATAAAAAGATGCCATATGCATAGGCACAGCATCTCTGTAAGTGAACATTGAGAATTTTATTTATAACTGTTCACACAAAACTGACATGAAATCTTTTGATATTGGGAACAAAAATACAACAAATGCAACACTTGGAATCCAAACATAATCCAAGGATGGTTTAATAACTGCCATATTGGCAGTATTTAAATCAAGTTTGGATATTCTTTAAAAACAAACAATCCCCTGTGTGAATTCACCAGTATTGAGCAGCTTATTACCAAAGGAGTATCTGGATTTACACTAGAACATCTGGCATATAAGTGTTGACTGAGAATTCAAGGCTTTAAAAAAAGAGGACAGACAGACAGCACTTGAAGCTAACAAAGGTTTTCATGATAAACTAAACATTTCCATAAGCAAAGCAACAGGAAACAGTTTACTGTTTCCTACTACTTTGGGAAGAAAGGGGTAGAAAAGAGAAAGGAAAATGTGGTCATATAAATATATGAATATAGAGAAGGGATGCATTCCTTGTAGGGATATAGGGGATGGGGGAGGAAGTTGTTCAGGGTTTTATTTTAAATCTAGCATCTATTCTAATATTCACAGTAACCTAACTGGTTCTAGCAGAACAAACACAAGCAGAGCAAGTGAATAGAAGAAACAGACAGAAGAGAAGGGATTGTTTTGGTTTTGTTCCCCGGAAATATAGAAAGATTCAAGGACACTAGAGCCATAGAATTTTATAACTGAATCTTTTTATAAATAAAATCAGTTCACCTTATCACCTTATCCACTACACATGATTTTCTATTTTATCAGCCCTAGGAGTGCAAGGTGTGGAAAATAATGCATAAACAGAAAAATTATATAATTTATATAATTGAAATAATGTTAATTGGTATCATGTATAATATATAAATATCAGTTTAAGTGCTAGCCCTTTTCATAATATAATAGAACTCCTAGGTAGTTTTAATATTGTTTTTTCTTTTCAAGTAGCCTATATTTTAAGAGCACAGGATAGTTTTACCACATTCTTTCTAAGCCTGTATTTTTATGTGGGCTGCTTCTGTAGTTGCCTCTGAGGAAGTATTTTATATATATTCATTGTTTTTTTGGGAGAGAGGGAACTCTATTTGGTATTTGTGCTGAAAACTTTATAACATCAAACTGCAGCTCTCCAAACCTCAGCAAATGGCTTGTCCTTCCATGCTTGTGTTGAAGGATAAATCATCTTGCTAGAATATTGGCATGACATCAGTTGATTTACCAATTTACTAAGTGTTGTTGTTGTTTTTAATGCAGCATCTTATTTTAAATCTTAAAAAATGCGAGTTTGGGACCATGCTTAAAATTGGAAAAATCATTTATGAATACATAATTTATCAAAGTGACTTGATAAAGTTTGCTGTTGTCTTTATAACATACATGGTATTTAATCCATTAAAGGAAATGACCTAATGGCATGGCAGAGTTGAGGATATCTGTATGTAAGCTGGCTGTTTAGAAAGATACAGTGGCCAAATGTGTTTTGGTCCACTTAGAGCAATATTCCTGCTTAAGTTTAGTAGCTCTGCAGTATAATAAAGCCCTAACATCTAGGCTTTCTCTCACTGCTGGCATCTGGGAGCTTTAAGAATAATCCGTGAATACCTGGAGATCCGCAGCACGCTCTATATGTTGTTGTAGAAAGGTACTCACCATAAAATGAAATGCTTATTATAAACACTAAAGCAGTTGGGGTAGCTAATGCATTAGCCCTACGTCAAGCTTGGAGGGCATATGCTAACCTGTGCCATGTGGAAAATACATATCTCCTACCAAGGCAAAATAGTGACCTTGGATAAACAAATATCATGTCTTTTCTTTGTAAGCTGTTCATAATCAGTTTGCAGAGCTGCTACAGTTTTGTATGTATTTGTCATACCTCAGTTTACTTGCTTGTATGGCTAAGTTCTAGGCCCAACCCACGCACACAATATGA
>JAUBOD010001020.1:761905-773873 GCA_032353885.1 Nothura maculosa
AATACCACTGTATTTCAGAATGAAAATCCAGATATTCTACAGTCAAGCACAGAGCAGGAAGGAAAAACACAAAAATGCCTGATGTTTATGAAACGTCAAACCTTTTTTGGTTCTCTCACATTCCTCCTTTTCTCACAGTCATTCCAGGAGACCAGTTCTCCACACTTTTCATTACTCCTTGGTTTTCCAGCTACTGCTATGACCACAAAGCACCGTGTTGGCTCAGGAGCTCTCCCGAGAGCTCCGTTTCTCCCACCTAAGATGCCATCTGGCTCTGTAATCCTTGCAAGCCGGAGTCCCCAGTCACAGGCCCCTCTGCTTCATCCTCAGTGGGTTCTTTAGTTCAGGGAAGTGCTCCGTGGGGTTGTCTCCCAGTAAGTCCGTGTGACTTTTTCCTGCCCCTATAAGTTTGTCAACAACACACCAATAATTCAATGCTGCTTCTATTTCCTAATCTACAGGTAGATTTGGAAAGTCTTTTGTGTTGATCAGTTAGGAATGAAAAGAGCAGACATGAGAGAGCATGGGCAGGAATCCCTATTGCAGCGAGGCTTAATTTTACTTTAACACAAAATCTTATATTGTCTTCTTGTGCGGAATAAAAGTACCAGATTTTTCAAAGTAATGAATCAGACAAGCTGATGTTTTATATCAAAAGATTAGTATTTCTGCTGTAGACGTATTCAGGTGAACTCCTCTTTTTTTTACTGTTTATTTTTAGTTAGAAAAAGTAGTAGTGCCCAAATGTGTCCTTCTGTGATGCAGCCAGAGCCAGGTAATACAGATAAGAGAATCTATCAACTGCTCCACATTTGCAGTTTAATTGTATTAGGAAGTCAGCTGCCTATTCGCTTCAAGCTGGTATCCAACTATTAAGGTCTCTCTTCATGTCTATTTCCCTTTCCTTACCTAAAAACAATCTAATCATGCTAGTTTAATGGTTACCTTTTAAGACTTGTTTTCTAGGCATTTTTCTTCATAATTAGCTGATACAGAAAGCCCATTTGGAAAGGCCGCTGTTTATAATACCATATGCCAGCATGCTCATCTGGCCTTGGGCTGCAGGAACCAGAGGATGGATGAATATCCTGCAGTTGTTTTGGCATGATTGTATCATGGGTGGCTGGGTGCCAGCAGCAACTGCAGTAAGAGATCCTGAGTGTCAGTGTTTTCCTTTGTGTGTTAAAACAGAGCGTTTGCACTTTATGGACCATCTCAGACAGGATTTGGGGCAGATACTGGAGAATGTGAAGCAACAGAAGTAGATTAGTCACTTGCAGGTTGCGCATCAACCTGTCTTGATGTTGGCTTCTCCAGACCTGGCACCACTGACCCTTTTTTGTCCTTCTTTCCAGAGCATTTGAAAGAGAAGCTGGAGGAATACATGGTCCGCTTTGCCAAGGTGAGGATCGTGCGTACCAGGAAACGAGAAGGGCTCATTCGGACCAGGCTGCTAGGAGCCTCGCTGGCTAGAGGAGAAGTCCTGACATTTCTGGATTCCCATTGTGAAGTCAACGTGAATTGGCTGCCTCCTTTGCTTAGTAAGTGTATGAGCATTCATCAGCCATTAACATTATAGCTTTATATCTTTAGCCGTCAAAGCCATGTCCTGTAACAAGCAGGACCCACTGCATACAGCTTTGCAATCCCAAGCACACAGATCTGCGGTGCTTCATAGGCACTGCTAAACATCACATGATTTTGCTGTTATATGTGCTGGTTACTTAATATCTGAAGAGTCCATATAGAGAGAATATGGAGTAACCTGAGCTTAATTGTGGGATTCTTGAGGCTGAGAAGTTAGTAAATTTTTGAAATATTACTTGGCCTGTGTTAGGTTTTGAAGTTAAGTTTTATTTTATCACAACATGCCACTCAGTTTAGGATTATGCAGTGACCATACTATACACCTGCAAGCTTTTGTTATGCAGGTGTTGTATTCCTTTGTGCTCATCTACATTCCATTAAATCAGCCTTTGCTGTAAGTGTAACCTCTGAGTTAAGTCCAATAACAACTGCATTCACAATAGGAAGCTCAGAAAGAGTGATTTGCTATTGACTGCCTTGCTGTATTCCAGATACAGCTGGCAAAGTTCCATTCCTCAACAGAATGGGAAGAATCGATTGTTGTAACCTAAGATGTCAGTGAGGAAACAATATACCCTTTCCTGCACACCTGACTACGTGCAAAGTGTATGTTCTCTGCAGAGCGAGTGCTATATTTGGTAACAATAACAAAATTTCAGAGGTTGCTATTAAAGAACTTTGTATTAATTAAAAGAAAATGTTGTAAGTACATGATAGGTGAGGGTCCCCCTCATTAACAGTTATCATTTCTTGAAATGTGTTGCTAGGGCATTTTCACAGCACAATAGACTGATAAGGCATTCGCAGACAAGAAAAAATACTGTTCTTTTTGAACTGTGTGCACTTTGAGAGAGAAGAACAATAGCTGCTTTTCCTTCAGATTTCCTTCAGATCAGTAACAAGATAATTACAAAATTCCAAACTTACGTCATTTGTAGCTTCCACATCAAATTACACATACAGTCTATTTCCTTGTCAACACTTTCTACTTAACAGCAGCATCAGAGTTTTAAAATAACCTGTCTTCATGTAAAGCCCAGGTCCTTGATGCTATAAAGGAACAGGAGAAAATAGGAGTTTCTGCCAGACTTTCACAAGCAGCTCTGACAAGCAGCAGTTAAACACTCTGGATGTACTCTGTCTATACAACCTCTTTCCTCTGTCTTCTGATATTATCCCAATATACTGATGTATCCCTATATACATCAGCACTGGTGTAAAAAGCTCAGGCAAGTTCTTAGCCTTGGCCTCTGTTTTCTTCTGTTAAATTACTGCAGGTTAGATGTAACCAGTTCTGTTTTCTTCTACTCTTCTATTTTGTCGACTTAGACATGATAGGAAAATTGCAGGTTGAAAACCAGTTACTTTTCTTGCCTTCTTTTCAGAACCAAAGTTATGTCTGGCTGGGTTTGACCCCATAAAGCCTGAGAAATACATGAACAGTCAGATAAGCATTGTAATTGCACTTAGGTTGCAGTTGGGTATTAAATTGATGATCACAAACTTCAGCCTCAGGCCACACAACTGGCCAGATCAGGCAGGCTTAATGAGAGAACAAGACCCAAGTCTCCCCAGTTCTCGAGTGCAATGAAATCTTTCTCATTCTGTATATAGTAGAAATACCCTTAGCCAGTCAGCCAGAGGGTCCAAAAATTAATCTGGAGGAACACGGAAGCCTGAGATCAATAAGGTTTATTTTGAAAGAAAAAATAAAGCATAACTTAAAAAGGGACAAACAAAGGATGAACACACAGTGAATATATTTCAGAATGTCCTATGTCCTGTTTTTCTAAAGGGAAGCACAACCTTTTCAGAGCCATTAAATGGAAAATATTCATTATATTGAAATCTGGCTACTGATCATAGTGCAATTAATATCTTTTTATCTTTCAGTGTTTATCTCAAGGTCTGTCTTATAATTCATTCAGTGCTATTTAACTAAATGACATTAGCAGAAACAAAAGCAGAGGTTATACCACTATTTATTGCTTTGAGGATGCCTTTCATCTTCACTTTATCTCTGATAGTATTTTCCAAACATAGCAAAAAGTCCTCAACAAGAGCCGAGCTCAGCTCAGCCCAGCTCTGGACTGAGGCCTGTTGATCTTCACTGAGCTGGACATGTTTTCCAGTGTTTCAAAATATTTTTGTAAGAATGCAACCTTACAAGTTAGAGGATGGAGAAGGCAAAAAAACCCACAATCGGAGCCAATTCTCAGCTACTCAGACTCAGTTTCAAATTTTACTATGACTTTTTAGATCAGAGAAAGACTGTGTGGCTTCAGCACTCACTAGGTATATAAGCAGCTTTGAGGAGCTTTTTGTGGGGAAAAAATGCTAATTTCTATCAAAGTCTTATTTTGTTAAAAACAGATGCAAAATGGCTTTTCTGTATTTTCTTTAACCTTTAACTATTTATTTGTTTAGCTTAAGTGGATTTCTAAACTGAAATATGCTGTCCTTAAAGTGACATCTCAGAGAACGTCACCTGATGTTCCCTGAGCAGGCAGCTGTAGCAGTGTAAATTTGTTGGCAAACACAGCTGTTTGTTATCACTTCTCAATAGTATAAAGTCAGCAGAAGGGGGAAAATGCACCTTGAGCTCTGGAAGATGTGGTTGGGAATCCACATCACGGATTTGTGATCTTAGGTCTAAGGTAGGAAGATGAAAAATGAATGAGCTGAAAGATCCAGGTGTGTCTTCCCCTCTGCTGATGATGTTGCAGGAGCAGTAAGAGTCCCCTCTTGAGATGGTCAATAAAGCCATAGATTATTTTTCCTGAGCCAGACTTAAAGTTGCCTCAGGATTATGTTATACTTAGCAGGTTAATAAGCTACCTGCTAACTCTGGCTGCCCCTTTCCATGCAAGAATTATTACTGGCACATTGCTTGCCCATGGGGAAGGCTAAGAGCACAAACACAAATGCAGATGACAAATCAGATAGCAAAAGATAACACACTGAGCCACTCAAATGTTGTCATTGTCTTTGATCATGTTTTGAGAGCAGGGAAATTAGGACATTTGTAAAGTGACATTGTTGCTCTAATGAGACCCAAATGAAACAAGCATCTCAAACTAAAAGGATGCAGCTTTCTCAGGGTGTTCTTGAGGCAGGATTGAGGCTTCGGCAATGTTAAAAACTCCTTCGCTGTTTTTTCCGTATATATATATATGGAAATACTGCATGAAAGTTTTCAGATCAATAGGAATTTGCACAAGGATGATGAGAAAAGCTAATGGAAAAGATGTAAAACATTTCAGCTGTGTCTTGCAGTCTGCCCCATTAAGAGCAGATGAGCTAAAGATTGGTGGGTTGCAAAGGCAGCAGTATTCTTGCATCTGTGAGGCTGTATCTGTGCTCATATGAAATGTAGGCTGGTCATACAGGTCTTTGATTTGCTTCCTAAGTTCATACTGGGGATTCCACATTTAAACCCAAAAAAGTATGTATGCAGATACCATTATTTCAAGCATACTGAAAGAAGCATTGGAGGTCAAAGTTTGATTGCTTTCTATTTTTGTGTGCACGTGTACATAAAGTAATCTCCCTAAAAGCCAAGATCTCCTTATGGTTCTCCATCAACTGTAAAAGATTTTTGAGAATGGGCTTGAGATGCATGCACTTCGGTGGATGCATGAAAGAACAGATAGGTAAGTACCATCTTGCACTTAAAAACCTTGTAGTCATGTGGGAAGGATGCCTGGGATGCAGTTTGGGAATGTGAGTCACATTTCCAGTCCTCAGGCTATTTTAAAAAAGAGGCTTTAAAAGATCCAGAGAAAGGTGCTGAGGTGCTAGGAATCTGCTTTGACCTGCTCCAGCCAAATCAATGCTATTTAGCTTCTCCCCTCCGATCAATTTAGGGTGAAATATCGCGAGCAGCATATTACAAACTCTTTAACTATTAGGAGGGCCATCACAGGAAACAGATTATGTAAAAATGACTTTACATAAAGATTTCAGATAACACTATACAGTGTAGCAGAGAATGCAATTGTGTTGGGCAATATTAGCAATAATAGCATCATTAGGCTTCAGATAAGGTTCCTCAAATTTTGTGAGAGCCTATGCTTTAAATTTAATTCATTATTAAAGATTAGAGTTTTTTTTAAAAAAAGATGGACTTCCTTCCAGGTACAATAATTTCCTGGTAGTGGTCTACTTTTTTCACCATTTAGACAGTCTCTGAACAACGAATTAAAAAAAAATAAGCATGAAAGCTGCCAATGTTTTGTTTAAAATAAACATTTCTAAATTGCAATCTTTCAGAAGCGAACAGAGTAGAGGTTATTAACAGCACTGTTACCTGTCTGACTATTTCAGGTTTCATTCTGCACTCAGTCTTCTAGGCTATTATCAGGCACCAGTGAAATATGGTGAAATATGGAAAGAATATTCTCCACCTGGACCTAAAAAATGCTAAATTTTGTGAAGAACATAGGCTACTATAAAAGAAAAGTTTTATTTTACTTTGAATATTGAAAATTCAAAATATAAAATGACAGCTCTTTAGAAGTTCACAGATAGCGTTTGACTTAATCTTTTCATGTTACTTTGCCAAAGCAGCTACAAAGCTTTCCTCTACCTCCTCAAAACCTTATTCTTTTACTTAGTTCTTGCCATTGGGATATCTTCTTTACCTTTATTTCCTTTCTGAGGAACTCTGCAAAATTGAGTAATGGTATTTACCAAAGGCAATCACAGGGTTACTCTGTTCTTATGCCAGATATAGGGATTTATAATTTTTATAAAACACATAAGTAAATTCTTAAAAAAAAAAAAAAAAAAAAAGGAAAGTTAAGAATAATACAGTGCAGTGGAAACCCTTTTATACCTCAAAACAAGGAACTAAAAGGTCATAAAGCCTGTTTTGTTCCTGGCATTAGAGTTCATTTTCCATTTGTAGCATTTGACCTCGAAGTTAGTGCACCGTAGTGCTCAGGAAGAGGCTTCAATAGCTGCAGAGTCTGAGATTTGCATTTGGGAACACAAATCTCTCCTGCAGGATTTTGCCATACACACTCCATACTGCTGAAGAAGTATTTCTATATTTTGCTTGCTGGGTTGTTCTATAGCTGACAGATTGGGGACAGCTCAGAGTAGTAAAGTGACAGAGATGTAGATGGCTGGACCCCTGTGGGTCTCTCAGGGATCTGCCTCCCTTTAAAGAACTGTAATTGCTTCTAATCATTGCCCAACTGCATTAAGCCCAATTCAGATAAAGGTTTGATACAGATTTGAAAAATGAAATGATTTGGGGACCATAGGGATTGAAGCAAGCAATCTTCAAGCACCAAAAAAACCTGTGGGATTCGCTCTGCAGTGATGTGATAGATGGCTTGACTAGACACGCCGTTTCCTATTTTCTGCTTTCATTTTTCAGACCAGATTGCACTAAACCACAAAACCATCGTGTGTCCTATGATCGATGTCATTGACCACAATCACTTTGGCTACGAGGCCCAGGCGGGGGATGCCATGCGAGGAGCTTTTGACTGGGAAATGTACTACAAAAGAATTCCGATTCCTCCGGAGCTCCAGAGAGCTGATCCCAGCGACCCCTTCGAGTAAGTAGCAATAAAGGAGGGAGCGAGACCGGGAAGGCAGAACATGCAGACAAAATAGCTCTAGCAGAAGAACGCAAGCCCATGATTTCCTTGTAGGCTAATTAGTGCTAATTAAAGGCAATAGAAGCAAACAGCTGTAAAGCTCAAGCCCAGCAAAAAGATCAGGGCAGCAAGTTGCAGAATTCACAAGCTGTGCTTGGAAACGCAAAGCTTTCTGGTCTCTTCTGCCCCAGTGCTTGTGCATAAAAGCAACACACACTTGTAGTTCTGAGTGTGACATTGGACAAGGAATAAATGTGACTACAGTTATTCCCTTTATTCCACAGAGCATCTTCTGAATAGACTTGAGCTTGTGTTTTCTTTGATGGAGATTTATGTAATATGCATGTGAATAGCCAAGTCCACATTCTCCTAGCAAATGCTTTATTTATGACTGGTAATATTGCTACTGTATATGTGTTGCTATAATTTAAACACAGGGGTATTAAGCCCAAAGAGTATCAAGCTGATTTTGAAATAATATATTATATGCCAGCCTCTGATCCTACTATATAGATCAGCTCATTCATGAGAATGATCTTCAGGTCTTCACAAAGTTAGATCTTTTTTATTTCTATTATTTCTTTTATTTTTTTTCTTCCTTTCATATAAAGGCTGAGTGAGTTTAATCCTCCTCGGCAGGGAGGGGAGAGACGTGGCTCGGTGTGGGGAGCTCTGCACATCTCTCATGCAGCCTGCATCCCAGCAGGGCTGGCACCGAGACCTGCTTTGATACTGTCATTATCCCTGGCTGAAACTCCACACTGCACATTTTTGAGGTTTAAAAGCTCAACAATGTCCCCTTCCCAAGACAAAACCTGGAAACAATAGCCTAGAAAAACAATTTCTCTGGCCTGGACTCTGGAGTATTTGGTGGTAATAGGTCTGGTTCATGCAGAATGTTGCTTATAGCCAAGGGATGACTAGGAAAATTTTAAGACAGAGTTGGTGATTGGCATGTGGTAGGCTTAGCTTTCTTACTCTGCTTGTTCCTTCCTACTTACCCCATCTGGACACATCAGTCTTCATTTTGCATAGTATTAGTGCAGATGAAAGTACTTCTCATGAGCTGCCAGTGTCACCACAGCTCAGCATGGATGTAGTTTATGTAACTGCATAACTCTCCAGAGCTGCTCGACCCTCCATTGCTCCTCCACAGATCTCCCTGGTCTTCCAAGCAGCTCTGTGCTTGCCACCGAGTGCATCTTATGAAAGTCATTGAGTGTGTCTTATGATTTGGTTCAGCATTCATTGCCTAACATGAGAAGAGTAGAATTGTCCTTTAAAAATCAGTATGATTTTTTTTGCTGAGGTGAGGGCTTATTTTGTAATTCAAATAGAGCATTGCTTTTCTTCTAGGAACTTCTCTCTTGACTACTTCCGACTTAAAAATATCTCAAGCTTTAAATACCTTGATTGGTGAACATAGCAAACATCGTGTTTAGGTATCAGTAAGTTAATTGACCAAGACATCTTCTATGGCAGTAAAGAGACAAAACAATTTTCCTTTGGGGGCGTATATATGAAAACTAGAAATGGCTTCAGCCAACACCATAATTATTATGTTACTGTTTTGTAAGCAGCAGGGATTATTTTTTAGTTAAGTTAAATATTTTTCTATCGGTATGCTAATAGCTTATTTCTTACCAGCAGCATCAGATCTGAGCTAATCCTTAATGAACTGTAAAATTGCCAGTATTTTTAGCAAGACACCAGCAAATACTGGGTATGTGATCCACAAATACTGCTGAGGATTTTTTTTTTAAACCCCTTACTTAAATTGCCAGCAGAGTATGTAAGTTAAGCAGAAAAGGCCACCAGCCTAAGTAGTAATGTACATTTAAAAAAAAAAAAAAAGGACACAGAAAAAATCAAACTACAAAAGACCTAAAAGTAGCCATAATATTATTGGAAAGATGTTTTTGCTTTCCATACTCACATCATCAAAATGCTACTGTGGTGGACATGAGCAGCAAGGTGCTGTCAGGTGGGTTTTTGCTGCGACAGGAGTGTGCAGTGTAAAGTATCAGTGTCACAGAAGGTTCTGGCCCTGCCCCATGGCAAATTCAGGTACAGATGGTGCACCAGCACCATCCATGGAACCACGTGGTGAACCGGTAAGTGCCTCTGGATCATGCTGCGTTCATTGCTGCAATTTCTCATTTTGGTTCATGTGCCGTTTGTCCCTGGCAATGCCAGACTTCCTAGAGGCTTCTCTGAACCAAGCTACAGCCATATAAAGTATATTTTTGAAAGCGCCTGTGTGAAATCTTGGAGACTACATTGTACTTGATTGTTTCTGAAAATTTAACAGCTATTCCATCCTAGGATAAATGGATCTCATTAAGTCTTTAAAATAAGCTATTTTTCCAGAAGATATGTTGCTGCTATTCAAGATATGTTAAATCAACCTCCATAGCTCCTTGGCATATGTAAAGGCAGATCAGATCAGTGCTGTGGTGCATTGTGGAGAACTCTGTTCATCACATCATCATGTCAGTCATGCACAGTGTCTTGGTCCGAGACCTACTGATCAGGCAGCAGAACTGGAAATAAGCTCTGCCATTTTCCTCTAGCCCATTACTAGGGAGCACCAGAGATCTTTGCTCCTCTGGCACGAAGAGAAAACCTTGGCTGTTTCAAGGATCTGCTTCCCTGCCATGGCAGAGGTCTGAGGCATTGCTGGGGTGCCCTGCAGTTCCTGATGTCCTTCCTGTGGTGCAGAACACTCCAGTCCCTGGAGGTGCCTAACCCAAGCAATTGCCACTTAAACTAAGAAGGTAACTGTGTTGCTGTAATGGACTATGATATATAGCGTATCAGATTATATGATTTAATAGCCTGGCTGGACTAAAAGCTCGGTGGAAGTCTAAAGCAGATGTTTGATATGCTCAAGCCTGAGGACTCGCTATTTCCTGGCACTTATGTAACATCAATTCATGTTATCAAATGTCCTATCAGAAAACAGACATTGGTGTACACTGTGTTCTCAGCAACATTTTTTAAATCAGGCAGGAGAACATGAACAGCTCATCTGAAAGAAAAAAGTTGGGGAAGTTAAAACTATGGAAACTATTAGGATTAATGCTACACAAACTAAGAGGAAAGAACTGCAGAGCTCCTCAGAAGAGTTTTGTGTGCACAGCTGTCACATCTAACAGAGAAAATGAAAACTAAGGCAAGATCCAGCAACTCTTTGAATGAATATTCAAGCCAGAAACCCAAATCAATGAAGTTTTACTATAAAACAACAGAATTTCCAACACTTCTTTGGGAAGAATAGCAATTTTCTTGTATAGAACTACCCCTGTTCTGTTTGTTTCTTTTCACGTTGCTCTGTTTGCCTTCTAAGGTAGGTTTGTCATTTCAGACCTTTTTAAGGGGATAGGAAGCTAGAGAATTGTATGAATCTATCAGAGCACTAGAACAATAATTTGGCAAATACTGCCCAGCTTGGAAATGAGGGGCATTCCTGTAACCTACCTGTGCAACCTTTGAGGAGACGTTTTCATTTTCTGCACTCAATTTCCCATTTATAAAGCAGGAATAGATTCACTTCAACATCAAAGTGCTGCCTTGGATATGAGAATGGCAAAGGTTGTAGGTCTGAGGTCTCACAGTAATAGAGGCCATGGATGTGTTATGGATGTCATGTACAAAAAGAGTTTGCATGTCTCAAGAAAATGGTCAGTATATTATCTGTTCCCTGGCATCACAGGTTCTCAAGCTTGGATATCGTGTCTCACCTTAATGCAGTCAGTCACAGGTTAGCCTGGGAGATTGCCTGGCACTTTCAGTAGATCTGCATAGCTAAAATCATATTATTATTATTATGCAGGCTGTTGTCAGGTTGATATTTGATTTGAATATGATATAATTTGGTTTACTTGGTACACTTTTTTTTTCCCTGCAGCTCCTTACTTTCAATACCCGTACATACTTTTAACAGCATGTCAATGCAAAGGCACACTTTGCTAAGGCTGTATGTCAAATCTGACAAGTACTTTTACAATTTTATGATCATTTTCTGAAGTTTAGAAAGTGCTTTGGACAATGATTTCTGTTCTATAGCTCCTAGTGTTTTATAGTCTGTGTCTTTTATGGCTGATTTCTGCCTATAAACATATTCATAAAACCTCTCACAACCAGAAACAATTGTCATTTTTTTAAAAAAGCTTGAGTATAATCTACTGCTTTGATCTGTGCTACAGGAATGTTTGATGCCAAGGCATTATTCTGCAGATAGCAATCTCCAACCAGTGTGAGTTTGTATAATTTAAGGGCTTTATTGTTTTAATGAGCTGTGGTCTGTAGAAAACTGTTAGTGGAGATAACAACCACTTTTACAAGCTTCGATCCCTGTGAAAATGTCTAGATATTTTTAAAGAAAAATGTTAACACTTGTGCACACCCTTATGAATGAAAATACAAATATTCCAGTATTTCCTCCTGCCTTCAGCAGCTGTAGAGGTCCTGTACAACCACGAGCTGGTTTTCTCTAAAGGCTGTTGAGCACTAGCCATCATGATGCATCTCCTCCTCTCCCCTGCAATACCCATCGTTCTTTTTCTCCCAGCCAGGGCAAAATCCCAGCACAGTGTAGCAGCATCTTTGCTTCCCAGGATACAGCTCCTAACCTCCCAATTTCTTGTCTATCCAGCATCATTCTGACTGCCCACCCGTCTTGGCATAAGCACCTCTTAGCCCTGGGGATTAAGAGTTTTTTCTGGCCTTAACTCTAGAACAAATTAAGCTGCCAATGCAGTACATGC
>JAUBOD010001020.1:775574-787662 GCA_032353885.1 Nothura maculosa
CTGCTCATTTCTAAAAATACCTATGTTCATTGTAGGAAAATAGCACATAACTATCCCCTCAAGTGAATAATTCTTAAAATGAGCACCTTTGGTGTTTTCTGTTGCCAAACAGGTGTCAGTGATATTTTCAGGCTTAGAAAGGAACTGTGGGTATTAAAGCATACAAATTAATTTACCCCCTACAGGGAATAAGGTCTCTGCAAGGAAAGAGGAGACCGAGCTCCCTCCTCTCGCCTGGTTCTGCAGCAGAAAGTTGAGCTGATTCTGCAGGACTTTCCTGGCTATTTTATTGTACTAGGGAAAATAAGTGCCCCTTTTCCCCTGTGTATAAATGACCTGTGGACGTTCAGTGAATTAGGAGTTGAAGAGATGGTGATAAGTGATGATAAGGCAGCGGAACTGACAGTAACAGCATTTTTCTTTTTTGAACCATTATGAACATGCAAAGGAACCTTGCAGGACACCCGAGGAAAAGGTAAACAGCAGGGAAGAAAGTCCTTTGGAGCAGCATGCTCAGCTCAAGCCAGGGCTTTTTAGGCTCACACATGCACCAAAGGAAAGCAAACTGCTTTAGGTCCTCTTTCGAATAATATTTTAATGCTTAGTTCATTATGTGAGGATTCTTTTCCACAGAATGACAGAGTTCAAGCATTTTTTCCTTTTAACTTAGGCAAGTAGAACAGTCCTACATCTTGAGTTCCCTGTCTACACAGTTATAATTACAGTGCATATAATTAAATACAGATGTATAATTGATATAGTTGAACTGTATTATTCTGTTATAGTTTTCATTTGACCTTAAATCAAGCAGCATAAACAAAACAAGTAGTTATAAAAGTCAAATTAAGTAGGCTTTTTTATTGCCAAAACACAGAGTATTGTGACTGTCTTGATAGAACTGGAAGTACTCAAAGAATTTTCCTGAATCTCTGCTCGAAGTTAATAAACATATTTATGATTTCTGTATGCATAAAAGGACTCAAAGCTTGTCAAAATGTAGATACTGCAATGATTGAGACCATACACGTTTTATGTGGTTTTGTTTATTTTATGTTGTATAACACACTACAGATCAAGCTTGTAAGATATTTGACAACATTGCTCTGGTTTTGGAAAATATGTGCTTTGATCATCTATTTGGCTTTCTGCCTTTTTACTCCTGTTAGTATTTTGCTGAATAGGTAAATTTCCTAAGCACAGCGGGCACATTTGACCATAAACTGTAAGCCTGCTGCTAGGAGGCCTGATGGATGGCCCTTAACTGCGGACAGATTTCATCTGTCTCACCTAATGCTTATTAAAAAAATCTAACCTAAGTTAAATTGCATTATACAAACCTTGGATTATGGCAAGGACCACCAAAAAGCTCTTTTCTGGAGTAATTATTGGACTTACATCTCCACCTACTGGTTGACGGGGCAAAGTTCCTTTTAAATGTTGAAGTGAAATTGAAGCAGTTTTTATAGCTGTATTAAAGCTTCTACTGGCAAATCATTCACAACCACATTTTTAGGGGAGTATATTGTTCAAAGTGATTTGGTAACTAATTAATGATTAAGCTACTTAATTCAAACTTGTTGACATGAACATGCCTTGCATACTAACACCATAACCTTGGTTTTAATAAAGAAGTGATAACATTTTATTTGGGGGGAAAAATCATTTTAAAAATGCCCAACTCCATCTCAGAGCCATTTGGTGGGAATATGCTGGCACATCCAGGAGCTGAGCACACCCTAGGCCTCTCAAGTGTTCCTTCTATAGAACTCAGTGAGGCTTCAGAGCATAATAAGGATGATAAAACTAGGACACAAGAGAAAGGATGAAAAAATAATAAATACAAAGCTGTTGTAAGAAAAGGCTCAGCCAGGTTAACCCGTAGAGTGATTACCAGTGTTGGTACTCCACAAGAAGAAAAATACAGAAAACATCCTAGTTGCAATTTAGGCATTAGCAAAGAGGGGAGACTGAAATTTAGCAATGAAAAGTGCAAAGTCAACATGAAGTGCTAATGGGAATTTGTTTCAGAATTGATTTCTTTAATTGCTAATAGCAGAGGAAGAGCAATGCCATTTGTGGGAGCGGATTGCAAGCAGCAATGACCCTCTCTTGTGATAACTGCGGTGCAAAGGGCAAGTGCAGTCCCAGCTAGAGCCAACAGCAAACAAGTTGTCCAGAAATGTGAAAGATGGCTGTTAATGTTCTTTCAGTTATTTTGCACCGTGTCTGTAAAAGTAATAGGCACCAGCAAAATCATTAAGTGCCTCATAAGAAAATAACTGATTTTTGAATAGTTCTCATTTGACCCAGATAGGAGGAAAAAAAAGTTAATTTTGAGACTTGGTTAAAAGAATTTGCAAAGTTCTGCATGTTGTGATATTGTGGGCCTAGTAGAGAATCCAAGAGCAGATCTCAACTAGAACTGAAGGAGAAAGACATAGAGTTCAACCTAGAGTCTGTGCAGTACAAGAGCTGATTTAGTAGCAAGGCACAACACCAGCAGGACTAATGGGCTTCCTGCAATTTGACAGCAGCAGAGTTGATGCCTCATAAATCTCTGAAAACGCGAGTCTTTCTGGAAATGAATTGTGCGCACTTAAGCAGCCAGGTTGTTTAAACATATTTGATCTGTCAGATACCTCCTGGTCTGTTTCTAAAGGAAAATCACATCCTGTTTCAGCCTTCACTTTGATGGGCTTCTTCAGCTGCTTCTCATCAAATTGCAGACTCATCAGTCCTCTGGTTATCCTGGTACAGTTCTCTATTGAGTTTCATTTCTTCCCTTTTAAAAATAGCAGGCTAATATTTTAAGTAGCATCATACAACATGTGATTCTTAGCAGTGCAGCAGATCTGCATCTGCTGAAAAGGTCTCCATCTTACAGGCGAATTTGCCTCTTCCAAAGCCGTAATGCCTGCCTCTTGTTTCATCCATGCCCCAAATGGCAGACTGTGGCTCCAGTTGTGTTTCTGGTGAGGTCAACGGATTAAATAGGCAGGGGAGGGAGCATCAAGACAGAATGCATGCCCAAGATTCCCATAGAACTTTGCTATTTCTTTTCCAATAACAGAGTCCATTTGCATTCAATAAGCACTGATGTTTGTTCACTTCTACTTCTAATGAAGCTTGAAATTAACATCACTTTTTGTTTACTCTCTTATTTGCAACACTGTTGATGATAGTGATAGTGTGTTAGTGGGAACAGATCTCATAAAGCTTGGGAGAAGTTGTACATCATTTGGGCACGCTGTATATGTTGGCAGGAGAGGTGTTCTAAGATCTTCTGCCTTTCTCATACACCTATAAATTAATATCTCTAAATTTAAAATATTTATTTGGGGAAAGATATTTCCATATGAACTTAATAGAAAATCTATTTTGATTCTGAACTGGTAGCATCACTTTTAAGAGATGCTGTTTTATAGAAAGCTCAGTGCAATTCTTTCCTTTTTATTTTGATTTGTTTATGTAATAACATTAAAATATTTTTATAGCAGCTCATCATTCAGAAGTTTTTGAAGATCATAGGTGAGCACTAGCACAGTGGAGGAGAGAGGAAGGGTTGGGGAATATAAGATTTTAGTAAGTAAATTTAGCCATCTGGCTAAATGTGACAGAGATGACCAGGATTTTGATATTGAAAAGATACCCTAAGTTCATATTTACATGTTAACAGAGATAAGGTAGTAATGGAAGAAATAGGCTTTTAGGTGGCCTTAATCCATTTTTCAAAAATTACATGTTTTAGTCTAAAAAAATATACTATTTTAGAGATTCTCATGTTAAGACTTAAAAAAGAGACCAAATACGTGTAGATGAAAACAGCAGCGAGAGTGGAGGTGCCCCATGCCTGTGTCAGAGGCAGGGCTGGTAACTGAATTGCTGTCAGATCTGTTGTCTAAAATAGACTGCTTGGAATTTTCATGACAGCTTTCCTTTCTGCACATTTGGTGTTCTGCATCTTTGAATTATTCAGCATTGCTGCTGCTAAGTCAGATAGTGTCTCGAGAGCATAATTAGCTAAGCAACAATTAAAAACAGGAAAGAGGAAATGTCCCAATCATATATTCATTGTTTTGTGGTGGGTACTTGGAACTAAAATACCAACGGTGCTGAATTCATAGAGACTTTCAAAGCATCTCTGAGAAACTCTAGAAAAGATATTCTGTACTTATTGAAGTTAATAACAAAACTCCCATCATCTAAAATGGTGCAAAAAAGGAAATCTCCTCGTATCTATAAAAACAAATAGACCACAACTATGTTGAAGCATGATATATTCTGCATCTGCTTTCTAAGAGGTGCATAAAGACATGTGTTAAATGCCTTGGTTGTTATTTTCATGCATCACCTTTTCTGGAAACCAAATTCAGTTCTCAACAAGAAAAACAAAAGGAGAATATTTGACTAGACTTTGATCTATTCTTTTATTGCTGGAGCTATACTGATTTAAAAAAGGTCTGACATTTCATGATTGGAAACTTGGTAAGTATTTGAGTATTTATTAAGTGTCTAGCTCTAATATTTGTTTCATGGTAAGGCAAGGTGTTCCCAGCTGGTTTCTTTTCAATATCAGTAGATTAGCTTAGGTAAAAAGGCATTGCCCTTGGCAATCATAATGCATTTTGGACCTGCAGCAAAATGTACTGGCCGGTACTCAAGTTACATAAAATCTCTTTACCATGGTTGGGAGAAATCTGCTTTGCTGCTGATCCCTTGGACTATGGCAAGTAAACCCACTTCGCTTTTGTGTCAGATGGTTAAAATGAACAATTGCAGATGTTTGTGAAGGACCGTGGACACACTTCATTTTTTTTCCTCTGGGTTGAAAGAAAGCTATAAGACAAATGTGGTTTTATTTTTGCTTTTTATTCTATAAACACTTAATGAAAAATAATTATATTTGTGTGTTTGAGCTTTCACTAGGAGTTTTTAAGAAGGATGCTCCTTAAAAGCTTTAGCGAATATATTATCAAAGCATCTCAGTGAAGTAAAGATATTAATATTGAACTTAATAGATGAAGCACAGGACAAGTGACTTAGCAGAGAAGTGTGTGGCGAAGCTAGGAACAAAGCAGAGTTCACTGTAATTATTGGAGATGCCTCCTCCCTGTCTAGACAAAAGGCTTGGGCATTTTGGATTGAAGTCAGTTTGATGCTTTGTAGAAGTACGATGCCTAGGTTTGGAATAGGTAAACAGTGCTTTCCCTCTGCCTTATGGGCCTTGAAGGGCTGTGCCCCTTCTTATTTTCTTATTCTTGGATGGTTTTGTGTCCCTGGTAGTGCATTCGCTCCTTCAGCTGTCTGCATTTGAGTTTGTCATGCTACCATCCAATTCTCTGTAAGCTATCACAGACTAAACTTAATACTATATGGTACTGAAGTGTTAAATTGAAACAGAAGTTTCAATAGAGAGAGACCAAATTGCACTCCTGCATCTTATGCTTCTTTCTCCCATTTTCTCTGTTACAATTCTTTTTAAATGAACTAGTTTAACCTGATAATTAGCACTTTTGCACAAACATATTAACATTTTCTATGATATTTTTGATCATTTAGCTGTCTCATATATAGATTTAAGCAAATAATAGGAAAATAAATTCCACCATTATAGTATATTCCACCATTTGGAATGTATTCAATCATTTAGTGCCGTATGTGCCACTCTACCCATGTGGGCTTTTTTAAGCTGATGTATGCACAGCTTTATTATCTCAAAATGCATGGAAATTATATTTCAGTTTTCTGTGCACAGGCCTTATTTGAAAGCAAATGGGCAGGTCTGCACTCACAGGGAGGTGAGGAGAATCTGCAGCCTTGTAGCAGATGGCTCAGCTGACAGGTCACAACAAGCAGCTCGGAAATCAGAACTTTTGATCCATGAAGATAAATCTCCAAATAATATTAACTGAGTAATTTCAAGCTACAGAGATACTCAGGGAAATATGCTTGCAGGCACTCTGAGTCTAAAAAGAAGTTAATTTCAACCAACAAAATGTTTTGAATTTTGGATTCCTGAGTATATCTGCCAGTATTAGGAAAAAATTAAGAATCAGAAATGTTTTGTATTAATAAAACCTAACTTTTTTGCTAGAATTGTTATATCTTATAACTGATATCGGGGTAAGTTTGATTACTGTATGGAGCATCCTAGAGCCAAGGCTTCAAGCCAACGTGGCCATCTGCTTGTGTTAGTTACCTGCAGGAGAGAAGTCAGAGCTGGCTCGGGATGCTCCAGCTGGTGCTCTTGGAGGGAAATATTGGATGTCACTGGGCTGAGCTCACCGTGCGAGCACCCTTTCCTGCCTTGAAGACAGGCCCCACACACAGGTAATGAGGACAACCAAGAACAAGACAAGCCAGGGAACTGATGTTTGTGAGGGAGGCTGGACTAGCTGACACCCTCAGGGTCCTAAAATTTGGAAGGCTTCTAGGAGTGCCCTTGTAGGGCTGACAGGCATGGGGATATGCCAGGTGATTGGCAGAACCAGTCTAGCGAGCAAGAAAGAGGAGGATTTGTGTGATGAGCGAGATTATGTGAACTTGTTATGCAGAAATCTGCAGACAGGTCTATTGAGTGACACTGGAGGAAAAAGGGGAAGGATGATGGCAGGTGTTACAGAACGCCTGCTTCACGTCCAGTGGATATTATACACTACCTAGCTAATAGGAATGAGAACCTAAATGCTCTTTGCTTTCAGCATGGATCGAGAATGAAAGAACTGCTAAATAAAGCATTTGCAGGTACCTAAGAGATGACAGAACTGTAAATGCAGGCCTACCAAGAGCTGCTCCTTCCTTAGGAGTTTATTTTCCCTGGGATAAGGGGCACGATGCCCCGGGACGTCCTCGCTGCCGGGCAGCCCAGCGCGGAGCGTGTCGCCCTGCTGACTTGGCGCTGCCTCCCCATTCACAGCATCCCCTCCCGCAGCCACATGAACTCACTGACGTGGCAGAAAGCAAACACGGAAACAGCTGACTGCATTTTTTCCTAGCATTTTAGGGAATTAAGAGCCTGAGGGGCAAAGCGATGGTGTGGGGAGGGGAGACCACATGCCTGCAAGCCAGCAGAGAGTGTGTCTGAGTCCTTCGACAGCATCAAGTCAGATGAGCTAAGCAGGGCTAGGAGCATTCCTAGCTACTTACAGAAGAAGAGGGAGACAGTAGAGGTGATATTTCTTCACTTTATTAATATTTCGGCAATGCCGGTGCTACTTTAGCATGAATTAGATGAAAAGCATGGATAAATCTTTAATATTTGTCAGTTTGGGGAAAAATCACCATCAAAGGGTAGCTGTCAATGGCTTGATATTAAACTGTGAGGTATTTCACATGCTCTCAGCAGCACAGGTCCCCGAGGCAGCCGGGCTCTGCAGGGCTCCATGGCCTAATGCTGTTCAGTGTCTTCTTTCATTATCTGAGCAATAAATAGTTAGCAGATTTTTTAGAATCTTATGGATGGCAGCAAGCTGGGATTGGCAGGGGGTTACAAGCCTGGAGAAGACAAGATCAAAATGGAGGTTGATCCTGGCAAATAGAGAAATGATTAGACGACAGTAAGATGAAATTCAGCACAGAAAAGCATCAGATTGGCACAGCTGAGTGCCACATAAATGGATATGAAAACAGCTGTTTAGTCACCACAATGACAAAAAAATGATGACACGGCTGTTCAGATTTTTAAAAGTTCAGATTTCATTGTGGAATATATTGACATCCACAAGAAACAGCAGGTAATTATTCCCATCTACACACTTGTGAAGCCTGAGTGCATTACTTGGTCCAGATTTGGTCACCTCGCTCAGGAAGCATGGAGTAATCTTTTGGGGACTCCAGTTAGAATAAAACAAATCTGTTTAGTCCAGAAAAAAAAAAAAGAGGACTGAGGAGGAGGGCAGGATTGAGGAGGAGGGCATTACATCAGTTTTCTGATATGAAAAAAAAGTCATTAAATGGGGGATAGTGATTTCATTGTTCCTGAGCAGAGTGGGACAGTTTTTCAGATATTTGTAATTTCATTCCCATTTTCTTTTTTTGCTGTGTTTAGCATAAGACAAAAGGCATTGCAGAAGTGGTTGAGGGGAAGGCAATCCAATTTTAAGCTGCTGGATATAACATTAGTTGCATCAGGCCTTAATATTTTCAGATGTGATATATAATAAATGTTTTGGTAATGCTATTTTAAGTAAACCTAATTTAGTAGATGAGACATGGGGAGGACCATTTATATTTCACTGAAGTACTTCATTTATGTGTTTATTTCCTATGGAAAAAAAACCCAGCATCCTAAGAAGATTTTTGGTGTTAAATTCGAAGTCAGTTTGCAAAACTGGCTTTGCCTTCTGTAGTAATAACAAGAAATGTTTAACTTAGAAAATCATTACTTTAAAGCTTAAGAGTGATAATACTGCAATGTGATTTTGGCAAATGTTTGAATAAAATATTTAGAGCTAACAGTAACAGCATCTGTGACAGCATCATATTTCAAAGGATTATCTAAATGTTGTTTTAAATGTGGCATAGTAACCCTGAAAACATTTTCATTAGTACTCCAGATCACTATTTTAATTCTTAATATTAAAAAGTCTTTTTAAAATAAGATGTCTATAGCAACTGACTTGGCTGCCCACCACTATTTCAAATTGTCTAATTGCACTAATGCTGTAGGAGACAGGCCCAGCTAGGAGAGTTTAATGACAGAGGAAAGCCCTACTCATGTCTCACTTCCCAAACAAATACCTCTTCAGCAAGAGCCCATATTTCAAGGGTTTATTTACATTAACAGACAAGTCATGTACTTTCTGAAAATATATTGTTTTTCTGTTTTCTTACTGCCGCAATAGCTTGCATGATGACTTCTTATTAGAAAATATATTTTAAAAAAACTTACACATTAATCTTCATCTAGAGAACAAATTAGTTATGTTTCATCAATAAAACTCTGTAGTTAGAAAGCTTAACTTAAAATCTTTCATGTAGAAAGAAAAATTACCTTGACTATACTCCTTTCTTTGAAACAGAAACTTTATTTTTTAACTTACACTATTTGTCAAATACGTGATAGATATTTGTTGCTGAATGCACAGCTCTTGCCTTTTTTCTGGGTATTGAAATATGTATGCACATAGTGCAAACATGTCTTGGCATGGGAGTAAGCTTCATTATTCCACGGAGCTCTGGAGATCTACTGTGGGGAAATTAGTTCAGTTACATGCTGTTCATCGTGTGGGCGCCATTGCTTATGGCAATAGGAGTTTTGGGGTGATAATACTACTTATTGGAAGTTTTAACAAGCACCAATCCTTGAGTGGTGCACAGCAAAAAAAAAAAAAAAACCATTCTGGTCTTGAAGAACTACCAGGATTTTTTTTTCCCTTGGAACTTAACTATGTCCATTTAGTGTTCCCCAAGTTATAGAAGAAAGAATAGTGTAACCTTTTTTTCACTGATTTTTCAACTTAATTCTTAGTCATTACTTCATATAGCACCTGTGCTATAGGTAATGATATTGTGTCTGCTGCAGCAGCCTTCTCCTAACAGCTGAACCCAACCAGAGGTGGGTAATGTAGCTCTGTATGTTGCTTCTACACAGGGAGCTGGGCTGTGCTGAGCTGCCTCCTTGGAACATGCTGCAATGAAGACCCCTCAGCGAACAGAAGGGTCCCTAAAGGGTATCAATATAGACAAGGTAGTGTGTGAGGGAGGAAAGTCAGTAATATAGAGCATGCTGCACTTCATTTGCTTGAAGCTGCTGTCCCTGTTCTGGAAAGAGAAGTAAAGGAGACAGAATGCTGACCTCTGCAAAGCTTTTTTTTTTCTAAGAAAATGTGCTTGGTCTTTCTTTCTTGCTGTAGCTTATTGCCAAGGAATTGTATCTTTGCTCCCCAGAAATAGTTACATGCACAAGTGATTGAAAGATAGTGTCAGGAATCCACTTTCCTGAACCCCAGAACGCAGCTCAGTTTTGACTATATTGCTTTTCTGCCTCCGTTGAGAGATTAAGCCTCATCACTAAGACAACAAACACAATTACAAATAGGGTTCATTTAACTCTTCTTGTGAGCAGATTTTTTCCCTTTGGCTTGTTTGCTTTCCTTTTTCCTCCTAATATTAGTTGCTAATGGAATAGCATCTTCTGTAATTACAGTGAGTGTGAATGTTTGCAATGCTGTGTTTCAGATTATTGTATTTAATAGCATCCCATCCATAACTCCACAAGAAAGCTATGAGAGAAATTTTGTCGAAGCTGATAATTTCAATGACTGACCTGCAATTCCATGTTTTATAATCTATTTAGCTACTTGTGTTTTGCAGTTTCTGTTTAATTTGTGTCTGGGAAGGCTTGTTCATAACTTGTTATCTTTAAATCTTTCATCAGGTTTATTTTCTTGTCAGCAGAATATGGCTGAGTGCTACAGCAACTGCTTTGCAACTGTGACTGTTCTCTCTTATTAGCGATAATGACAGCTAACAATTTATCATGCATGTTAAGTTTCAGTATGTGTTGTTGTATAACTGATTTTGTTTTTGAAAAATCTTTTCACAAATATAAAAGAGCAAATGTCAGACCGACCCAATTATTGTTTTTATGGAGATGAAATGTTTGAATGTGTTCGTTAGCAAAGTCCTGCTCTTTATAAGATCTTCCTTCCTATTTCTGCTTAGTCGCTGAATATTTTCATTTATGAAAGTACTGTCTGTCTCTTACTTGAAGGGCTGTCCCAAGTGTGGGGAATCCAAGCTGGTGTTTAGGCCCAAGCTGGTCGCAGAGAGAGCGTTGCCTTTAGGAGAGGAATGCTCCCGTTTTGGAGGAGCTTTTTGAGTTTTCCAGAAGGGAGTTTGGGAATAAAGTAGCAGGAGTTTGGAGCAGATGTTCAGAGCACTTGGGTACAGGGATCAGGAAGAAGAAGTTACAGTGACATGGCAGACTCAAGAACTGTTTCATCATGAGACTTTTCCCTTTTGGAAAGGCACACCTCTTTTCTTTTTAGTTAACATATTCTGATCCTGTATTGACCCTGACCACTGTCACTGAAAAACTGACTGTAATTTCAGAGATCAAGGATAAATTACTGAGAGCTGCAAGCAGATGATGAACATCCTGCAGGGCTGAAGTCATGTTTCCTGACAATAGATTTTTGGGCAGCTTAAGCAGTTTGCCTCCCTAGGGAAAAGAGATGACTCGAGGTATGAAGCCCATCTATGTATCAGCACTGACTGTGAGTCACAGTAGCATCTTGATCTCTCACTAAGGTTCAGGCTCGTGCTTCCAGTGATAATCCAAGCAGCAGAGACCTGGAAGCAGAGGAAACATGGAGGCAGCTCTGAGCGTGAGCTCGAGGTCCTCGGGCAGCCATGGACTGTCTTTGTAACTCTACACACCATGCAGAGCCATGAAGCCATGTGGGTCCGAAGCACTGAGCACTCCCTAGAGTCTGTACATGAAGAACTGTGTTACTGCTTAAGAATAATATCAGTGACTTACTGAGACCGCCAGGTAGAAGCCACTGGGACTGTGTAGGCCCTTTACTTATGTGTTGAGTGTGTCTGTGATAAAGGCAATCAGATGAAACTACAGTTTCACTGATGCTGGTTACGGCCATTTCCAACAATAGTCAATTCTGAATGTTTTGATAAAGATTTGCTTTATAAGGTTGGGAGTGTTTTTTGGTAAACTCTTAGTGTAAGAACCTTTACAGATCAGCTGCAAGTGTCCTTATTACTGCCCAGCTTCCTGGAAGAGATATTAAATAAGTTCTTTTCTGGTTGACTTGCAAGTGCTCATGTAGATTGGAGTATTGGGATATGAGTTAATGGTGTTGTAGTGCTTATATGTTGCTGTTTGCAAATTCTTCTTGCAGGTGCAGAATTCAGGTACAGCAGCATAATTCCACTGGCCCTCTATTCTGCATGCACTTAAGCTGAAGATCCAGCTGCAAGTTTACAAGACATATTGCTTGGGAGCAGAACCATGTATTAAGTAATACAGATCTCCAGTGGTTCGCGTCTAGATGTGAACATTTCTCAGTAAATAGTGTAATAAGTGTTCTTGTGACGCTTATGGAAATATACATTTGTATTTAGATTA
>JAUBOD010001020.1:792571-806752 GCA_032353885.1 Nothura maculosa
CCATAAATGATCAGGACTGCTGGGGTACATGCATAAGAGAAGAAAAATGAGTAGGTAATTTGCACTGTTCTATCATGGCCTCTTTGTGTGCACGTTGCATGAACTGGCAAGATGATGTGCAAGGGAAGGGATTTATTAGCAGAGCAACTTTAGGATAGACCCTTGCACAGTTACCTGCCACACAGCAATCCACTGACTTGTGCATGTTTTACGATACTGTTTCTAGACACTCTAGGGAAATACAATCTGGACATCATGGACATGGTTGTTTTCAAAAGATACTTGAGTATTTGTTACAGTAAAAAGCAAAAATTTATCAGATAAGAGGAAAAGTTGTTTTTAAGATCTGCGCTTTTATTATTAGGAGAAAAGATTAAATCCCATAATTTAACATCACCAGACACAGGTTTTTTTTCCAGTTTTGATAATTTCATAAAATGGACAATTACTTATGTTTTGATGAGAGAGATTAAAATGGCAAGAAGTAAAGATGTATTACAGAAGGATGTGACACATAAGAATGATATTTTTAAAATATTTTTTTTAAATAGCACTGGTTAAAAAATCAGTATGTAAGAGAGATTTCTCTTTTCAGCTTGTCTCCTTGAAAAATTATTTGAGAGCTGTCATAGTCTGAGCCAAGTTTGCTTGGACTTTGACTACATCAACATCTTTTTCTCTGTGCAGTATATTACTCTTTTGCTTGGTGATCTTTCTCCAAGTGTCTTTTCTTGACCTACATGCCCAATATGCTTCACAGATGGCAAAATGGCAATGCTGATTTAGCATTCATCACATTATCATCAATTGAAGGAACGTGTGATAATTCATATTTTTGGCATTTATTTTAATCTGAATGGGATTTCATCAACTCTTCACCATCATTCCTTTTTCTTTCATTTCCACATTCACTTCATTTCACGTGAGTAAATGAGTCTTCATCTCTTTTTGTATGGTACCCCAGTTTCTCTAGTATATCCTGCATAAAATGGAGAAATCTTTCCAGTGCTTTTGTTCAGTAGTTCAGCATTAAGTGTTTGGTAGGTCTGACTTATTCAAAGCAAAGTACATTAACATATGTCATTGACTGGATGCTCCTTCCAGATGTGCAATTACAGGAGGCAAATTTCAAGTTCTGTGCAGGTGATTTCGGTGAGTACTTTGCCAAAGTGTCCTGGTATACAACATCATCTCTATTCAGGGACAGTTGGTGGACAGTGTTTCTTTATGTTGAATAGTAAACATCCCAAACCCATGTTAATTTAGTGAAGATAAATGAAACTCAATAGATGTGTTATATATTGGGTATCTTCCAGGCTCAACAGCTCCAGTGTACCCGTGGCACCTTTCGTCTGTCACAGTTGCTTTCTCCTTTTCATCTCTTAAGTGACTTTGCATAGGCTATTAATGATCTTCTTTCCTTTTCACATGTTTGTAAGTCATTTAGGTCTCCTGCACCTAAACCCTCATTCTCGTGCTGTAATAATTACAACAACCGTTAAGCAGTTCACCAAGATGGTACGTTTGCTTCTAAAACAAGTAATTTTACATTCCTTTTAATTCACTGTCATTCTTTCTCTTACCTTGAAAATTAGTATATGATCTCTGCTCTTCCTCTGCAGGAGCCATTTAAAATTCTTCAGTGACTGCATTTAAGTTATTGCCATGCTGCTTTTAGCTTACAAATAGATTAAAATAGGTTGTATCTTGTCTTTATTTGTTAATCATTTGCCTGCCTCTTTTTTTTTTTCCTTCCAAAAAAGAATTTTGGCATCTGATCTAAATTCAATCAAATTCATTTTTCATCTCAGCAGAGGAATCTTTGAGATCTTGTGTTATTTTTGTATCTGCTAACGTTAACTTGTTATTCCAGGTATAGTTACACTGTGCAGTCCTCATGTAGGAGGTTTTTACACATACTTTTATGTTTAGTAACCTTAGACCTTTGGTCTTTCCAGGCAGCTATTTTGGGAGACTTTGTACTTTGAAATCTCTGACTAGAAATCCTTTAAAACTTCCCACTGCAGTTACTCACCTAATATTATGCTACAGTATCTCAAACCAGATTGTTTAAGTGTCTGAGTAAGATGCTTCATGAAAAGAAAATGACTTCTACCAGCATAGTTTTGTACTTGACCTTTCTATATAGAAGCTACAAAACAAGAGATTAATTCTTCTCCTTTGGGCTCAGTGCAGTTCTTATCTGTGTGAGGGATACTATTGACTACAAAAGAACTTTTCATATCAGTAGTGACTGTGGAGTTAGACTCTGTCTTCATATTTTGGAGACAATCTAAGGCCTGTTCTACAGTAACTGTGTGTGGAATGGAATGCATTCCCAATGCCAAACAGTCAGGTTCCCACAGCATTTTGCTCTTCCCACTCCAATAAAAGCTAGAAAGCCATTCTTTTTTTTTTTTCTTTTTTTTTGTCCTGTCCATCACTCTTTCTGCAAAACAACAAATGTGAGAATGTGTGTGTGCTGTGGAGCAAGAATGAATAGATGAATAGAGCAATGTTACATGAAAAATCAATTTTAAAAAAGTATATTGCAAGAAATTTGCATCTGCTGCTCTTTTAGTTGCTTTTTGCTAGTTTTGCTAATTGTAATAAATATTCTTAACTTTCATGAGATTTTTTTACTCAGTATAATAGCATGGCAGATCTATAGACTAAGTATAATCTGTGAGGTTTTGCCCATTATTTCTCAATTTCAAGTCTCTGGGGTTTTTTTGGTTTTGGATTTTTCTCTCTATTTTTTACCTGACTCGCCTGCTGAGGAGATTACCTTTTTCAAAGGCTCTTCACTGTGTCAAGAGGAATCCTTAGGAAAGATACTGTACCTAGGGGGAATTAGCACAAACCTGCATTTCCCAAGTGCTTTCTGGGACTTTATTTCTCCAGGAAAGATTTAGTTCTAAGCATTCTTCATGCAACTCTGTCTTTATAAATGGACATTGTGTTTGGATTATTTAGAACCTGTAGTCACAAGGGGCATGTTGTAATTAGATTTACTTTGGTAGGAACTGAAAATGTATTGTAGTAGGCAATCTCAAGGGGAAGGTTTCTCATAAAAACTCTATTGAATTTTTTCATATGTGGAGAGAACAGTCAATATCTAAGGTATGAAATGTCAATAAAAGTAAAAATATTTTAGCATTCAGTGTATGCTATAGAGCATGCCCTTGCTAGTTAAGATTATTTCAGCTTTTTTAGCAAACCCACTATGTGTTTTCAGAAAATGTTATCTCCAGAGGAAACTAGAATTAGTCTGTTAAAAGCAGAGCTTCCTAGTTTTAAATGCCACTGTAGGAGGGCAGGTGTTTTACCAGCTAGCACTGCTCTGTAGCCACCCACTGCCTCCTTTCTGCCCTCCTCTAACCAGCACCCATGGGACCGAAATGAATTGACAAGTTGTGCTCACTTTCACAGTTCATTTCCAAAAGTGGGTTCATTTCTGTGGAATACAGAGATTACATTCAGCAATTCTGTATGTTTCCAGAGCTGTTTTCTTTCAGTGTAGCATGGGTTTGTTTAGTAATAAACAGAATGAGTTTAGAGAAGAAATCCATATGCATGTGAATTGTCTGCCATGCCTCACACAGCCTGTTCTTCAGCTGGAGTCCATTTGGGGGGAATAAGGGGAGATGTCGCTTGCCTGCAATATCCTTTGTTTGCTCCTTCCATCGTCTCAGGTTGTGGGAGCCACAGAGCCAAGCACACACGTGTGTGTGCATGTGAACATCTTTGTTGCTGCTAACCTGGGGCCCTTGTCAGCCCTTCTGCTTTTCCAAGCCTAGCATGGCCTTTCAGAGTCCTCTTTATGTCTGCAGGTCTCCTGTTATGGCTGGAGGGCTCTTTGCCGTTAACCGAAAATGGTTCTGGGAGTTGGGCGGCTACGATCCGGGATTGGAGATATGGGGAGGAGAGCAGTATGAAATCTCCTTTAAGGTAAGTCATTAAGTCACTTCATACAATAATTTCTTACTTGTTTGGTACAAGGCGCTGCTTTACTCCTCTGCATTTTCATTTCTGAAGTGCTTTGTGATCATGACACTTTGGTTCATACTTTCCTTTCAACATATTGTGTGTTTTAACTAAAACGAATGCAGTATAGTGCTACTGTGTTTCTTAAGCAAATTTCTTTGATTTTTGACATTAACACATGCTTCAAAGGCCTTAGAGAAATCACACTGAGTTACTTTTCCCTAACCTGGTAGTTTGCCACCATCAGGAGAGGGGAGTTTTCCCTCCTTCTGTGCTTCAGGTCTATCCTCTTGCTCCACTTACCTGTAATTGGCTTTGCATTTGTTTATTGTTATTTTTACACAAATATATATACTTTATATGATTGTGTGTGTATCCAAAGCAGTGATTGGGCTCTTGCATGCTGTCTTGACAGTCTTGTTGCTTTCTGCATGCATAATAGGTATTTATATTTGTTTGAATGAAACATACAGCATTGACCCTACACCAGCCTGCCAGGCTGTTTTGGTGAGAGTTACAAAGAACAAAAAAATGGTTTGTGTTATCTGTGCTGCTCTCATATGTCTTCAAATCACCTTATATCACAGCAAAATAAAGTTGGAAGGCAGGGGAAACCCGATAGAGAAACAGCAAGTTTAGAATATATTAATTTACATTCTATATTTTAGGTTGTTTCTGCCACTTCCAGTTGTCACAGCTGTCCATGACAGGTCACCTAAGATGTTATTATCCTAGTTCTCGTATTCCTTTATTTGTCATCACAAAGGATATAACGGGAATGCGGAGGGGTCCTCCCTGCACAGAAACCATGGTAACGGCGCTGGAGGCCGGGATGCGGGATTGCCCCAGCCTGCTTTGCCTAAAGGATGGCTCTTCTGGAGGCGGCTCTGCCACGCTGGGCCTCATTTCAGGCATATACCTGACTCATCTCATTAGCATATATTGCCCTTGGAGTCCTTGTCTTTTCTTGTTAGTATTTAAAAAAAAAATAATCATTAGAAGAGATATTGTGTGATTTTCCCAATAGAAATAACAACTTTCTGTTGGAAGAACTTTAACAGATCTAACTTTTATAAAGAAGGTGGCTATTTTGCTTGGAATGACAAACGGTTGGGAGAAAAAGTGGTAGCAGGGAGAGGGAGTAGCAGAAAGGGCATTTAATTATATCATAATCACTAATTGCTCAGGAAAGGTTTCTAGTTCAGCAGGTTCTTTATCATATCTGCATGATATCATTTCAGTCATCTTAAAGTTTCTGTTAAATGAGGTCAAATGAACCAAATTGGCTAATTTGAGTCTTATTAAAAAAAAAAAAAAAAAAGAGAAAGTTTTGGACTTGTCCTCTCTCTCTATTTATTCACCAAGTCCGTGAGGAAAAGGTAGGTGATCAATGTGTGTGAGACTGAGAGTCAGTTTGCTTTGCTGCTTCAGTAAGTCTGAAACTGCATCTGACTTTCCCTTGGAGTGTCCACATCTACAGCCTATGAGAATGTCATAGGGTGGGTGCCCTATGGTTATCCCATACCTCTTATTAATGTTATTTCATTTGGCAAATAAGTGCATTTTATTTGGAACATTTTGCATTAGGAAGATTTATAACCAGCAGCTACTTAGCCATTCTCATTCATTTCTTCTTTGACTCGATTAATTCTTAAATATTTTGTAAAAACAGGACTGGTTTTCATTAAGAGGTTGCAAAAGGAAGCTGGTTTAAAATGTCCCTTAATTGTGGGAAGTTTGTATTCAGGCTCCTGTCTTAGGCTGCTCTTTAAAATTCAGGAATATATGCAGGTGTGCCTTCTATGTTCTTCATATATCATTTTGCTTTTAACTTTGGGAACCATTTGTATGAAAGTAGCCATATAAATGTAAATAAGTAAATGATCTAGCTACCCTAAGTGGAGACCATGCTGAAGACATGACCTTCCCAGTATCAGGCTCGTGATTCTTGAGCTTAATTCAAATACGGTGATGTAATTATGAGGGCCTGTGTGCCCGAGTGAGAGCTGGCATGTGCTCACTGAGATGAGGTAGCGTCTGGTTCATCTTGAACTGGCTGCAGTGCTCTGTGTGGGGGAGCTCACTCGTCCATTTTGGTCCTGCTCACTCTGTGATGAATTTTAAACTCCACCTAATGGATCACTGAGCTCCTGATCACTATAGTGGTCCTTCTGATCAATATGGTAACACTAGGCCCTAGTTTTTCTAGAAAAGACAAACTGTGACAGGTAGGTGTAGGTATGTGTGTAGGTATGTTAAAGAAGAACTCTGACAGGCATATATATGAAATATTTTGGATCTATATCTAAATTTACTAGTGGCAAACATGAAATCATGCTAAAGAAACAGTGTAGGTCATGTTTGATACTCCCTGGACTAATTTTATTTGGAGAAAGATTTCCTTGTTGTCAGAATGGAACTTTGCTCCACACAAATGCTTTCATGCCAGAGGAAAAGGATCACTTGCCAATCAAGATGTTATTACAAAAGATCACCTTCTCAACTCAAATTCTCTGCAATCTTGTATGAGGGATATCCACAGTCATCCCCACAACACAATATTTGCTGCAAAGCAGGTGAAGTGTCACACAGGTATTGTGGGCTTACAGAATGATAGAAATTGGGTCTTTCAAAGACGTGTGATAACTAAACTAGGCTGGTCAGGACTTGATAAAATAGTCTGCTAGGAGTCCTCTGATACCAGTTTCTTCTTCATGAATTTGATGCCAACTCTGCTCACTTCTACTTCAACTTTCTACTGCACCCTGCATACCCCAGACACTTGACAAGAGGTTTGGTGCTGAGACAGAGTAACTACTCTAAGGTCTCACTAGCAATACCAAAGCAGTGCTCCTCTCTGAATTCAAAATAATATGACAGAGTCCAAGGGCTGGTTAAAAAAATTAAGATTAGTGAAGGAGAGAAAGAAGAAAGAAAGGATGTGTCTAAAGTTATTGAACAAAGTGATGGGAACAGAAACCCTCATGAAGGGCTAGAAGAGCCCTGCTGGACATGCTGGCTCAGGCCTTAACCATTAACCCATGTGCCATGTTGTTGATCCAAACCACAGGTCAAGCAGTTGCCTGAGGGGCTGGGCAACCATTTGCTGACAAGAAGAGTTTGCACCAGATTTATAAAAGCTGCTTGGATGAGGAAGCCTGGAAGGAAAGTGTCCATCTCTTGTTGCTCTCTGGCTTTGAGCTAGGAGTGACAGACGCCAGGCCCGAACATAGAGCACCGTCCTGACCAAACATCTTTTTCCATGATGGAGGTTGAATTATCAGGCGTTATGAAAAGTAAAACGTGTTTAGGGGGTTGGACAGCAGTTCTAGGGGAAAAAAGAATAGATACCTCAGGTAGTGAATCAGCAGTGAAACTAAATTCACTGCAGCCTAATTCAGTAAGATTCTGTAAAATGTAGTAGATTTTATAATATTTCTGTGATGTTTGGAATTGTGTCATTGCAGTGCAAGAAAAAAAAAGATTCAGATGAATAACCTAGTTATTTGTGAAAGTGGTCCTCAAAGTTAAAAAAAACACATTTTAGAAGTTTGCTTGACCTTTATTTCCTCAGCTGCCAAGCCCAACTTTAATTTTTTAATTTATTTTATTGTTCATTTCGTGCTTGATAACACTGCTGCAAAGGATTTCAGCAAGCACAGAGGTGTTTGCCGTGTTGATTAAATGCTGTTTCCAGTCAGAGCACTCACATGCACATTCATTGGAGGGTAAGGCAGCTACACAGCCTGTGTCTCAAATACATACTCTTCATAAAATAGTTTCTGAGATTCATTTTTTATGTAAGGAATATATAGTATTTTATTTTTCTGGCAACCTAAGCCTCAGCATCTCTTTAATTAAAAAGATGCATGATATCCTCCTGATATTGTTGAGCATGCACTAATCTTGTGATAGCCAGCAAACTGCAACTAGCGACTTGATGAATAGCTTCCCTTTTCTATTACTGAGGAAGCCACTGTTTAGGAAGTCCTACATACTTGTGTTGGAAGGACACCCCTTCTGTGGATAGCCTTTACCTTTTGCAAAATGCTCAGTGCCCCAGGCTGATGACTTTGCCTCTACCACCAGTTTACTGCCCACCTCAGTCCATCCATTTTAGTGTCTCTTGCCATTGTCTGTCTTGTTCCTGACCCTCAGTACCAGTATATTTCTCAGTTAGTTTTGAAGCCTGATCCAAGATCCAATCTGCCCCTCCTCAATATTTTATATAGTTTGCTACATGTTTATATTCCTGTTCCACAGCAGCACAACCTCCTGCTCAGGAAACTGCAGGAATTGAGCCTCTTACTGCAGCAGTTATGATTGCGAAGTAGCATATGGATGGCAGTGTCACTCTAGTGTGCACTGTATTTACATTTTAGAGACAATGCCAGGGCTGGATTACTCATAAACTAACTAGGTAATGCAGATTTAAAAAAAAAAAAAAAGAAAAGAAAAGAAAGACAGAAGAAAGTAGCATTTGAACAAAATGAAGTGCAAAGAGGGTGATTTTGCCAAAAATCTCACAAGAGCCGGAAAATTCATCTGTGACATCAAAGCTCCAGTCGAGAACAAAACCAGCTTAATCTCTTTTAAAGTTTACCTTAGTGCTTGCCATTTGCTTTCAACCATCCCTGTAATTGTCCTGCAGCAGTCTGTTGAAAGGAGCTGGATGAGAGTAAATTGTGATACTAATTATGTACCGAGTCAGCACAGAAATGAGTTTTGCTCTGATATTTGCAGTCTGAAGGTTGTTGCTTGGCTTTTGGCTTTTGTTGCTGTTTTTTTTCTGGGGTTTTTTGGTTTTTTTATTATTATTTTTTAATGCCATGACTGCATTGTGAATTCCTTACTTTTGTAAGCAGGAGGCATTAGCAATCTTGAGTTTCATTGCTTGCTTGCTGGCTAAAGGGAGGCATCAGCACTGGGATTTCACCTCACCACGTGTCCCACATAACCTGAATTCCTATTGCAGTACGCTGGAAATCTGTAATACTTAACAGAGAAGTCATTTTCCAATTTCTTGCATTTAGTGCAGGTGACATAAAAACGCACATTTTGAAGACAAGGTTGCCAGAATTGATTTTCCCAGGAAAATATAAAAATGCCTTTAAAATGGTTCTGAAGCTGAAAGATAAACAGGAACAGCTGCTAAATGTCCTTCAAGGCAGCCCAGGACTCATTTCAATTACCTTGCACCATGCACCTCAGGTGCAGCACAGCATTTTCAAGTTTTATATCTATCAAATACAAGCCCAATACAAAGTGTTATTTCCTCCCACATGTTATTGCCTCAGCGTGTCTGACAGGTTTTTTTTTCCTAATGCCTTTTCCCTTCTTACTCTTTTTATTCACATCCTACTGAGTTGAAGGAAATGTAATATATGTCTTCTTTAGCACTCGTCTCAGTTAAAGTAACACTGGCCTATATATATATATTTCTCCTTTCATGTGTTTTAAATGTGTTCTGTGGCTGACCTTCCTCTGAGTCCCGCTGCTGTGCTGCCCTTCAAGGCCTGAGAAACCTTGTGTCATCACTTGAGTATCTCACCTAGTCTCTGAAATAACACCTTCATTTAAAAAATAGCAATGAACACTAAATATAGGTCTGCAGTTTCATCGGCACACTAGGCTGTTTGCAGACAACAACACATAAGAGATTTCCACTAAAAAGAGGTCTAAGATGATAGAACGCACAGTGCATTGTCAGAAAGAGGAAATGTATGTTTTTAATGATACCACTGCCTTATTTTAATGTTATCCTTTTTGTAATTCTTAATATGTCTATGAACATGTTTTTCCAGTGAATTAGTTGATGTGAGATTAAACCAATGAGGATTACAGGCTTTCTTTAAGAAGTACATATTACAAAATATTTGGGGAAAGAAAAATCCTGTCTACCTGACAGATCAAGTCTGCTCTAGGCTGTAATGAGCTTTTTTTGGCAAGGAATCAGCACATTCACTTGGGCCTGCATTTCAAACCTACTGGTGAATTTGTTCCCTGAGCAGGGCTGTGTTCACTGCAACTCCACATATGATATTCACACAACATCAATAGGATATTGACACAACATCAAAAGTTGTAAGATATTTTTGATTCTGTCAGCATATAAGCTTCTATTTGGCCGAATGATGCCCTGGCCAGATACCTTTAGTGCCCTGTGCTGCTGGAATGCAAAATTTGTTCCCATATCCGACATGTTAGCATGAGAAATGTCTGGTAAAAGAGTGTGGAGCTGGACATTGTCTGTTCTCCAGAGGCTTCCTAGGGAATGTTCAGTATTTGTGATGACCCTTTTGTTGAAGATCTGGCTTCTGTTGCTTTTCTTGGTTGAAGCATTCAGTATATGCGAGTGATGGCAAAATAAGTTTGGGACTGAGGCCAAAGCAGAACAGCACATGAGCAATTGAAAATTTTACCAACGAGCTTTCATAATAAGGAAAATGCTTTGTATTGTTCCTTTTTCCCTTAGAAAAATGAAGATCTTTATGCTTGAGCTCCGTATTCACTATTCAGTACAATTTATAAGTCAAGTGTTTTAGAATATTTCTGGGTTTATTTCTGATTTGCTTCTATATGTTTCAAACAATCTTTCCAAATGCTTTGAACATTTTTTTTGGTCTTTGACACAAAGAAACCTTTATTGTGGGACAGGGGAGGGGCTCTTGGTTAACCTATTAGATGGGTTTTGTGAATTTATTTTGAATGTCTGCTACTTTGCAAAGTGTATTTCCCAGGTAACAAAGAACAGTCTGGCACATTATCTAATCCCAGCTACTGAGCATGTACAGAAAACCACTACTATGAGTAGTAAGTACAGAATTGTATGGTTTTCACATATTCTATTATTTATTCATTTATTTTTGCCTCATTTATTTCCAGGAATCATTCTTTCCTTTGTTTTCTGTTTCCTTTCCAGGTGTGGATGTGTGGAGGTGGCATGTTTGATGTCCCGTGTTCCAGAGTCGGGCATATCTACAGGAAATATGTCCCTTATAAGGTTCCCTCTGGGACCAGCTTAGCACGAGTGAGTAACTGGGTCTCGCTACTTTGCATTTTCATTCATCATCAGCCTCTAAATTCCCTGTGAACTAGTTCCTGCATCCAAGGGTAAAAACATTAAAAAGTAAAATGAATGTTGCTTCATTTTTTCTGGAATAGGATGTGCAATTGCTGCAGTTAGGCTGCCTCCTCGAGATAACATTTCCAAGAATAAAATGACAGCATAAAAACAGAGGGTTAGAGACTTCAGCGTAGAAGTGCATTTTTTTTTTTACTGATTCAAAAGTACGTAGGAATAACCTTAGGCTTCTTGAATTGCACAGTATTGTCAGTCATAGTTTTTCCAAGCAACACAAATCTGAATGTTCTTTTTCTGATCAGTCAGCAAGAGGCAGATTCTTGCAAAATGATTTTGGTTTTTTGAGGCAAAAGAACTGAGTAACTGTGATTTGAGTGACTGTCTAATTATTGTATAAAATCTGGGGAATACAGCCAACTTGGTACTGTGTGACTGAGAAATTATGAGACCTCCAGTCATTTCTCAGAGTCTACTGAACACATTTGTATCCATGAGGGCTTTTTCTTTTGCTCCAAAGAAAATGTTCTCCAACTTTCTGGAGATGTTCATGGGATGACAAAAGATAGGAAACAAAGGGCACAGATTTAGCTTCCAGGCAGATACTAGTATTTATTCGTTCTTGACTTCAGTCTTTTCTGTTTTAGAGACTTTTTTCTTTTTAAATAAAATGACATTAATATTAAAGTCTGCGTATTGCCATAGGGTAATCTTTTATGAATCATATTTTTCCTAATAACAAAAATGTGGTATGAATAAAAGAATAAATTTCTTGCTTTAAGGGGTAGTTATTCTTGGCTTTGTCAGTGTGGGCCAAGGCTTTCTGTAATAATTCTACAGGACAAGGAAGAGGAAAGTGGTGTCTGTGCTGAGAAAGAGAAAAGGTTTTGCTTTAAAATAACACCTGTGCAGACAGTGGGACATATGACACAGTAATGGGGTTAGTGTTGTTGTAAATGTTGGTGGCAGGAAGTGTTTTGACTAAATTATGAAAGCAAAATTTTCATCTAGTGTAGTTATATATGTAGTCTCTTAAAATTTCCCATCCAGATTCCTGCCTTCATCCTGCTTGCTTTACTCATAGAATTTATATATCTTTATATATATAAAATTGCTTACTTTCAAAAAATGACTTGTGAAGTATAACAGTAAAAAATATTCTTATAAGAATGAGATTTCTGTCCATGGACAGACCAACTGCCCTGTACCGTATGGGAAAAGAGCTGGTCTGTTGACAGGGCAGGTCTTATCTTTCTTGTTCTAGTAATGGATTATTTCTCTGTGTTGCTGAGGTCAAAAATGTAGCTGTTGCCTAGGGAAATTTCTGGTATCTGTTTAATATTGCTTGAAAGAGAATTTAGATTTTTTTTCTAGTAAATTATTCTAAAATAAAATGTTGTTGTTAAGATACACTGCTTCAAGGGTGCCAAAAACACCACTTTAGAGCTGTCCGCTTTAGTGTTTGTGGCTGTCATTAGAATGCCATGAGCCAAGGAAGAGAGATCATGGACATTGAACCATAAAAGTCTATGTGTAGCCATAAGTCTAAAGGCATTTGTTTTCTCAGATGAAAGGAACTTTCCTTAGGAACTTAAGGAAAAAATTCTTGACAGTGAGGGTGCCAGAGCCCTGGAACAGGCTGCCCAGAGAGGTTTTGGAGGCTCCTTCTTTGGAGATCTTCAAAGCCTGCTTGGACACAGCCCTGTGCCATGTGCTCTAGGTGGCTCTGCTGGAGCAGGGGGGTTGACTAGATGATCTCTAGAGGTCCCTTCCAACCTTAAGGATTCTATGATTCCATGATCCAAGCCATAAAAGAAAAAATAAGGATTTCAGTGAATAGAAAATTTCACAGATAGAAACCACTTGTGATTCTGAATAAACTACCCAAATGGAGCTGTTAGCCAAAATAACCCTGTGGCAGTATGGCTTTTGCAGTTGTATTTGGGCTGTCTGCATCCTGCAGTGTGCAAAGGATGGCTACAGGAAGCCCAGCGGTGGCTGCAAAGATTATTACAGTAGCCCCTTTATTAGTCAAGGCTGACTAATAAAGTCACACATTTCCTCATTCTGTCCTCCCAAAACATTAACAGGAGGAGTGTGGAGACTGGAGTTGGGAAGAAGATGGAGCTTCTAGACAATTTCAGGCCTAGTTCAGTCGAGATCATGGCATGATCTTGAGGGATGTCCCTCAAGCTCTTGACACCACTGATAAACTTGAGGCAATTCATGAGATTGCTGTAACAAATATGCTTATAGTGATTGTATTAATATCCCCTTGGGTTTTCACTTCCCTATGTCTTATCCTGGCAAGGTGCAACACAGTTTCTTAAGCTACTTAATACTTGGCTGATTTAAGTAACTTTGAGCTGTGAGCAGTGTGAGGCCTGAGGATCGTATACGCTTTATAAAGTGAAAGACTTAAAGCCTGCTCAGCCTCCCCATCACTAAATAACTGCTGCTGTACCACACGTTAATATGTATCATGCCATTGATTTTTCTGTGTCATTATAATCGTGTTTCTTCTCATCTGCCACTCACAACCTGCAAGGCCCAGACATACTTTTTGCTGACACTTACCCCATAAATTAAAAAACATCTGTGTATAAAATGCTCTGCCAGTAAAACTGTTCAGCGGTACAGAACACAAGTAAAGTGAACTGGAAAAAATCCATAGCAGATTTATAAAACAGACCATGAGCAACAAAAGGAGATACAGCAGAAAACAATTCTGGAGATGTCTCAGGATGCTGCTGCTTGCCAAATGCAGTCAACACCCAAGGTACAGGTAATTGTGCAAATAGAGCAAGATTAATGGGCACGCAGATGTCAACAGTCATTCTACAGGGTAATGTGGGAGTGCCACATAATGATCATTCATTCAAACCTGTCAACCTCTGCAGCTACTAATAATTATTTTGGTCTGTTTGTCTTTGGTAAAACATATACATTTGAAGAGTGAGTCCCCAAATCGTAAAATCCTATGCTAAAGGCTGCCCCGTTAAGAAGTTCTGAATTGTTTTACTGGATTATTTTAGTAGCTTTGGTATTTTTGAGAGATGCTTCATATTTTAAAATTTTAGCTATGCCATTTTGTCTTAATTATCTAATAAGAT
>JAUBOD010001020.1:809725-820503 GCA_032353885.1 Nothura maculosa
CTTAGAGGTCATCTAGTCCAACCCCCCTGCACACGCAGGGTCACCTAGAGCACATGGCTCAGGGCTGCATCCAAGCAGTTTTAAAGATCTCCAAAGAAGGAGACTCCACAACCTCTCTGGTTGGATATATAGCAACTTCCAGAAGGAAACAGGGCACCCATTTTGTGGTAGTAACAGCTCTGTGCTCAGTCAGACCGTCTGCTGTATTTCACAGCTGAAATGTCTTTGCAAGGACCTGCAAAGCATAACTTAGACATGCTGACATTTGATGTCTTGTATTTAACTTGATTTAATATAATTTTACGTATCTTGGCCAGTGAAAAAGATCATTGTGAGAAATAAAATTCCCCTCGATTTGGTGTATGTCTGCTAGAGGACATCCAACTTGCTAGAAAATATTCTGAGTGAGTGTCCAACAACAGGAACTTGTTGCAGGATCCAGACATTTTTCTAGTTGCTTAATGTTGACCATAATCCATGGTACTGAGTTTTCCCATGACAGGGAAAACACTTTGATACAAAGAGAGAGGTAGATACAAAAAAATGTTTATGCAGGTATAGAGAAACACATAATAAAACTGGTGTATTACTACAGTGCAAGTGGATGAAAAAAATTGACTTTATAACACTTTGGGAAACTGAAAATAGACACTACATTTTTATTGTAATTTAACTATTCTATCTGGAATAATAAGTGGAAGTGATGGAAGGAATGGAATTACTCAAATTTCCAATGTGAAATAGTATATAGCTAAATTTCTTTCTTATAAATGCCATCATTCCTAGCCAGTGCACCAGCACATCTGTAAAGCACAGAACTACTGTCTACCTTTTAGCATCCAATCTAGTTAAACTTTGCTTAGAGGGAATATTTATGAATCTGTCCTTTTATGTGTCCCTGTCCTAGTCTATTTTTCCATACCCATGGCCGCCTTCTCAATGGACTTGTTCAAATAATAGCATGTCTCTTGAAAACATACTTAAAGAGAGGCAGTTACTTTATCAAAGAGATGAATCTTCCCTACTCACTGAAGAAAGAGAAAGGGACAAAATGGTCCATGAAAAAATAGCAAGTTGAAAGGTCCTCATTTATCTCTCTCTTTCTCCAGTCAAGAAAAAGGCTGATTTTAACTCTTTTATTGCAGTCCAGATATTCCTAGGAAAGATATTTGTGGCAGTTTAATTTCCTGTCTTGCTAGGAGCATTGCTGAATGAAAGAACAAAACAAAGTCACAGCCCCTAACTCTATGAGTTCCTGCAAACTTAAAGCCACCTTATCCAAAAGGATTTCCAGAAATCCTATTAAAGTTGTAAGAGTGTCACAAAGGTTAATTAAATAGAGATTGCGTACATGGGGCAACTGATACAGCTGACGAGCTAGTGTTATTGCGGTTACCCTCATTTCTGCATGAATCTCTCAGCTTTTTGGTGACAGTGTCAAAACCTTCCATGTAGAAATATGCATATGCTGAAACATCATTGGGGTTTATTTTTCTTCATCCATCAGTTTTCACTGAATATGGTAAGTAGAGAACTATTAGTCTGTCACGAATACATCCCGAGAAATACCTTGGATGCCCATCTAAAGTCACTATGACTTCCTCGCATTGTGTACCAATTCATGTGTATGAGTTTGCTCAACTCATTAATATTGAATTATTCTTTCTTCAGTCTCTCCTAGTTAGTTTTTCTTTTAGTTTTTCTATTAAAATTCCAGCTTTACAAATGTGGACACTGGTAGCATTAAGTGACAATTAGTTTGACAACTTAGCCAAGCCACAGCAGAGATTCAGCTGCAAAGACCCTTACTTCGTTTTTACGTTTCGTATGCATTGAGATGAGACTCAAACTGAAGTAAAAGAATCTCAGCCAGTATGTTCTACCTCAAATATCTCTTGAAATCAAGTCATATTTTGATAACTGTATTCAGTTTTGATAACTCATATTCAGTGCCATTTGAGAAAATGGCACTTAATGGCATCTTTAAAAGATTAAACAAAAAGTAATGGAGACAGAAATCTGAAAGATTGAAATCCATCTCGTATTTTGGATGTTCTAAATCCTTTGTTGATTAGCTTCCCCAGGAGATTGCAGTGCTTAGATGATGCAGTAAGGCATTCACAGAATGCTGTTTAATCTGCTAGACTCTCCAAATCCTTTCATCTCTGAGTTTCTGCAGCAGTATTCACATGGATGTGACCAAGTCCTAACAGAGTCAAACTTCTTAGCACATATTTTACTACCTGACCCTGTTAGAATTTGTAGCTATTCATTCTCACACATATATCACACTTGTAGATGCTTAATATACTGACTTGCTCAGGTTGTATCCAAGCCGGCGTGAGGCTCGGGCACAGAGAAAGTGACAGTCCTCCCTTCTCCACAGCGCAGAGCATTCACCCAAGTTGCGGGAAGGACAAATCCAGGACACTTCCAAAGAATGGGAATTCACACACCCCTTACACTCAGTAGGCCTTCAAGTGTTCCAAGATGAGCTCTGTCATTTATATGTATTTTGACAATAAGGTACCCATTACCTTATAGACCAGAATTTCACTACCATGGGTGGCAGAAGAGGGTTGTATTTCTAGGAGGTTCTTCATAAAATGCTAAGCTACTTTTCACTGTAGGCATCCACAGAACTGGGATTTGCAACTTCCTGGAGCTGATTCATCTTGGAAAGCCTGTAAATTTGTACCAGGAACATGCTAGGTAAACATATTCTAAATAGTGATGTAGGAGATGTTTGCAGTTGTGCTGCTGTGAAAGGTTGTCACTGATTAGCTTACTGGAACACAGCTCTCTGACTCCATTCAGTTCACGTGTGAGGATTAATTGCAATTTGAAGTTTTTTTAGTGTTGGTCTGAACAAGGTTATGTGAAAAGGAAGCTTGGTAATTATCAGGGCAGTGTATCAGCCTGTGTAGTGATTAATACAGATAATAAAACCATGATAACTTAGGTCAACCAACCTCATTTAGCTGACAACAAGGGGAAGCTGAGTGCTTCCTTGTATCGGACAGCTTCAGAGAGCTTCCTGCCAATCTGCCATAGAGTTTCTTATGCTTTAAGCAGTCCGGAGACTTAGAACTCACAGATCAAGAGTTTGTGTTTTGAAAAGGAAAACTTAACATTGAAAGGAGTGACTGCCTCACATAGGCTTAGCTTATGATGGCAATGTAAAATTATACTAGCCGTATATAGCCTATTTAGGAGATGTGACAAGGCTTTGGAAGACTTCTAGCATATAAGGAAAAGAATGGTTCTGAAAAAACTGGGAAACAAAGTTTGGAACAAATTTGGCCAATGAGTGATATTGATACTTGAGAAATGGTGGGCGAGGACTGTGCTTATTTGTTTATTTATTTATTTTTGTAAATGCAATGTTTTAAAGGGTTTCTATCAGCAAAGGATAGAGGACTCATTGGAAAACAAAGAACTTTTGATTGGTGAAAGAAAATTTTGTGATAATGACCAGATGTAGCAATATGAAGCATTTCCATTGGACTCCTGGTTTACTCAGTTTTAATCATCTAAGGAGGATTTTTTTTTTTTTTTTAGCCAGATAACTAAAGGAAAAACTCTAGCAGAGTCTACTGTTAATATTGATGAGGTAAATCTCTGCCAGAGTTGCTGAGAGTTTTTCTTTCCCAAGGAAATTATTTTACTGTACTTCTACTATATGGTTCTTTCTATTGTGTGATTTGTTAGTATGAAAATAGCACTATTAGCTGAAGTGATTGCAAAGTAGTATCATACTTACAGGCTGAGACTGTATTTTCATTATAATAAATGAGGTGTGTGTTATGTATGAGTGGAATACACTAGGAAGATTACACCTGTATTCACAATTTTGACTTCCTGATTTAATGCACATAAATTATAATTTTGTCTTATCTGCAAAGTCTCATCACATCATATTTTCACTTGTCAGAGCATCTTTGCATTACAGGATTTACAGCAGAAAGGTAAGATTGCCATGTAGAGACTGTTCCAGAATTTCATCAGTTTGTCTTACCCCGTTCTTTTATTCTTGAATTCTAATTTCATATGAAATAAAGTAATTTAGGCTTTTATGAAATTCTATCAAAGTTTGACTTTATATGGGGTGACAGTAATTTTGGAATGGGGACATAAGTATTATGATTTTAATTGGGCTTGCTTTTTGCTTGCAGATTTTAATGTATTTGTTTCACAGAGACAAATTGTCTAGTAATGTATCCTGCAGTGTCACCTAATGTACTTTGTTTGTTCTATATCTTGTTGTCTTTGTGTTCAGATAAGCCTTGTTAGTTCGGAGACATTTAGTTTGTATAGATTAATAGAATTCAGGAAAGTAATTTTAAAATTAATCTCGAAAGCACATCAGAGTAAGCATCAGGCTTACTTATATGCAGAGAATGTTCTAAGAAAAAACATTACTTTATGTTGCTAATAATCAGATGTATATTGTCCTCTAGCTTGTTACAGGGCAAATCCCAATATTGTGTAGTTAGCTTCCTATAAAAAGAATATGACAGAACTTGATGATCTTGGTTTTACAAAAAAATGCAGTAAGAATCTCCTAATGTTTCAATGTCGTCCAGTGAGGTGTTGCGTTCTTGGTGGGATAAGAGGTTATTGGGCAGCTGGAGAAGTGCAGAATGGGCTAATCCTCTACTCAGCTCTGACGTGCATATCAATTATTTGTGTGTGAATTAAATTGCAGGAGGAATTTTAAAAGCAAACAAAAATACAGAGAACTTTGCCTTCTATTTAAACTGCATGGCTGAAAGCAACAATATGATATATCTCTTAGATTTCTTTGATCTAGGATTTTTACTTAAAAGTCTTTTTACTTTATAATTTTGTAAATTGAGTTAATTACAATTTGAGTAAATTCTTGCACAGGCAAATGGATAATACTATTTCTCATCAAATTACATCAGAATAAATTGTATAAGATAGAATTGGGATTTAATTGATGAACAGTAGTCTTATATATATGGTTAGGATGAATACAGAAATTCACAAGTGGTCATCGATCCTATGCACTGCTGTGCCTCAGGCCAGCTCCACGTCAGAATTGGACAGCCATACAATGCTTTTGTTAGCACAAACTTGCTGCTGTGCTAAGCTTCCAGGCCAAAGCCATCACATGCCCATATAATCTCTTAGCCCCACATTTGGGTATGAATTGTCTGCTGTTATCACGGCAGAGGGCTAGCCTCAGCAACACGAGGTGTCTCTTCTGGAACAAGTATCTAAGATATTCTTAAAGAAAACTGAGAAGGAAGCAAAGAAATAACTTGAGGAAGACTGGAGATGAGTCAGAAATGCAAGTTAGGTGGATGAGCAGTGTGATGGCAGCTGAAATTCAGATGCCTTTCAAATGCAAAATGAAATACATCAGAAGGAATAATTTGTACTGCTCATGCACATTAGTAGGTTCTGAAGTAGCAGGAAAGGACATAGGTATCACTGTGAGCAGCTGAAAGAAAATTTCTGTTCAACATCCAGCATTAGTCAAAAACCCATGTAAAGATGCCCAGTGAACAGGAAGGAAGATAAGATGTTCAGCAGACAGGAGATCTGTCTCAGAGCATCAACAGGAAAGGACACTTGGTACTCTGTAGTGTCTGCTCAACACTGTAAGGTGACAGTGTGTACCTACTGGTGTTTTGCTTTAGTTTACTATTGAAAACATACAGCAGAGGCATCAACAGCATTTAATTATAAGTCTTTGATTTTAGAAGCTTATTTAGAAGCTTGTTTAGAAGCTTATTAGCTATAATACAGTAACACCATCTGTGATTATGTAAAAGTATCTAGATCTAATGGTCTGCTGAATTTATATACAGAAAGATGGATCTTTTTATTATTATAAATCTATAAAAATATTAATGCTTTAAAAAAAAACTCAAGTTGATGAAAAAGAGCCAGGCTGTAACTCTGCATCATTTCTGATGAACAAGTAGTGATTTTGAATGCTACAAGTCTATGAACAGTCAAGGTCCTCACTCTAAATTTTGAGAGTTGTATTCTTGTAGCTGGAGAGGCTGAACTGGATATAACAAACCTAGAAAAGAGAGCTTGGGTACAAGAGAAAAAAAAAGCAAGCGTCTAGAAAAGGTCACAAGACTTTGATTTTAGTCATTTTTATTTTATCGGAATTCTCGTAAGGTCAAATTTCATCACTGGAAGACAAAGAGGGAAGTTCACCCTCCTCTGACCACTCTTCAAGTTACCAGAATTGACAGCCTTGGGAAGAAGCATTATGGCCTGGTTGCTCATTTTATAATCTTTAGTTTGTAATGCTCTGCAAGCCTTTCACAGTGTTATTCATTGCAGGCATTTGCAGCAGATATAACTGGTGATACATCAGAATTCCTCGTGCTGAATATATTCATAGTCTGGTTCATTGTGGCTCATTACAAGAGAAATTAAAACATTTCTACCGAGACAGTCTTTATGGATGTGGCTTTTGAAAGATCAAGGACATCTTGGGAGCCCCCCAAAAAATACATGTTAAAGGTTAAAAGACAAATCCAAACCTCCAACCTCAGAATTCAAATGAAGCAAAACATGTGGAAACAGTAGACTAACAAGTAATTAAAAACAACCTCCAAAACAAACCTGGGAACATCACAGTAATATTCTAGCTGAAATAATTATCCAAGACTTCACTGTATCTGATTAATTAAGCCTCCAATTACCAAATGCATCAGAGTACTAAAAGCCTCAAATTGCACAAAATCATGACTGTAATTCTGTCACACTCTCCACTCAATTGAAAAAGGGTTTGCGTTTGATTCAAACACCGTAGTCCACAATCAGCTAAGCTTACAAACTTTGAGGACTATTGAGGTTTTTTTATATTTCCCCTATTAGAAATTGATGATTTTTTTTCCTGGTTCACAGAACCTGAAGCGCGTGGCAGAGACGTGGATGGATGAGTTTGCAGAATACATCTACCAGCGGCGGCCCGAGTACAGGCATCTCTCCACTGGAGATATCTCTGCCCAGAAGGAACTTCGCAAGCACCTTAAATGCAAAGATTTCAAGTGGTTCATGGCTGCAGTGGCTTGGGATGTCCCCAAATACTACCCTCCTGTGGAGCCTCCACCTGCGGCCTGGGGGGAGGTGAGGAACTTACATATCAGATCAAATTTAAATGAGTCTAACATTTTGTACTACAGAAACTTAAAATTGTGAAATGAGATTTGGATCCTCTGACAAAGTGTTACTAGCGGAGTTCACAGTGATTACAGGAATCCCAGAGACAGTCGTTAAAATAAGAAACTGCCATGTCTTAGGATGTCCCATTTATACATCATTGGAAGCTTTGTGTGCATAGATGCAGGTACAGTGAAGATAAGAACACAGAAATGAGTACATTTCAGCAATTATTGCATGTTACAAGATTATTTTTAATATTGAGACTCTCATTAACAGAAAGGAGACCTGAAGTCAACACATCCTGTATGCATATCAACTTGTATAATTCCTTCTGTTCCTACAAAGGCAACTCTCAGATGCTGCCAGCTATTGCTTGGGGAGCTGCTGTTAGGCTTGGTCAGTTTGCTCAAGCCTACAAATACAACAAGCAGAATCTGGGGACTTTCATTTATTAAATGCAGCTTTGTGTTCAGTAGGTGCTGTCAGGGCTAAGTTCCAATAGCAGCCACATGTAATATCTCTTTAGAGGGACACAGGGAGGGATGCACAGGGAAAAGGAAGCAAATATCTAATTCAAGAGCACGGGGTCAGCCTACAGGCTGCTGAAACAATTCTCAGGTGGTGGGAGATGTACATTCAGGGTATCTGAAGAGCAGAACAGTAGCACACCTTATTTGACAGCTCTTGTTTTGTGCAGAAGAAATGAAAACACAAAAGGTGTAGAGACATGACAGGCTATATAGGCGTGCTGAGAAATCATAGTGGCCTTTAACACCTAGGAACTACACTTGTTGGAATCCAGCTTAAAGGTGACAAGTAGAAGACTTTTTCCTATTGATTCATTAAGATTTATAGAGAAGCTCTTACTTTTTCAGTGTATTTTACTGCCTTAAAGAAAAAAACTAGGAATATCTTTGTTGCTAGTTCTATCCTCTTCTGATGTTGTTGGAGATGTTCTTGGAGCTTTCAGTGAATTAACTTTAATACTTGAAACCAAAGAATGAACTTGAAACTTTAACCAAGACTTTGGCAAGCTCCCTCAGATCCCTACATACGCCTGTAGCTAAGGATCGCCCACGCAGGGGGTCTCTAGACACTGTGGGATTCCTTTACTGTCCTCCAGAATTTCATAGAAAAGGCAAATTACCTCACTGCCAGTTTTTAGCAATAACCTCCTGGGGTAGCAGTCCTTGATTCCTCTTTGCAAGCTACCAGCTATACAAGTTCAAAGGAAATTCAAGATGTATGTGCCTTGCTGTATGCTACTCCTTGGCAATAATGAATTTCCTTTGTTGTTAATGTTTCTTATATCTTTCATATTGATGTCTATGCTTTATGGGAATTAATTTATACTGGGAGGTAGCCTACATTTATCAGCAGAAGTCAGGCTGGATCTGGGTTGTGTGACTGCTGCTGAGATCCTCTTTTCATCATCTCCGACATCACACACACATACCCATCCTTACAGGGCTCTTACCATGAGACATAATTTCTCTGGCCAACTGGACAGTTCTTACCTAGATTTAAGTAATAAATACTGAGATTCAGGTACTAATTTTTGCAGAAATAGTAACACAATCTGCATAAATGTTAGACTTCTTAAAAGTAAAACATGGATCACATCAGTGGTATCTAATTTGTTGTTAAAAGGACCTATTGAGTCCTTAGGAAGGAAGTGAAGACTAAAGGCTTTCCATTTGCTCCAAAATTTATATTCTCTAAAATCACTAGAAATTTCTGCCTTACTGCCATGTTTTTTTCCAGAGACTCTCACATTCCTGTGAAGTTTTAATTAATTTGTTGGCACTTGCAGAGAACTTGAACAAACTTGAAGGTCAATGACTGTCATAATTAGAAGCAGAAAGAGGAAAACAGGCTGTGCATTATTGCTTTGTAAGAACTGAGCATCCCTAGAAACCTTGCTGACTGTACCCAGTAAAGTCTGTGCCAAGGCTGGCACTTGGAAGGCCTTTCCATCTGCCTGCCCTTGCCAGTCTGAGAAAGAATAAACAACAAGGGTGCTCAGGCAGTTTCGGCTCTGGTATTTTGGTATGTAGGGCTAGGAAAGGCGTGTGGTGTAACAGCAGGCATCTCAGGAACAGGCTATTCAAAACTCCTTTCTTCTCGCAAACATGTTTACTTGAAACCTGTCTTTTAAATCTTTGAAAACTCTCTTCCTGATGGAAAGAGGGAAATTTGAAGAACAAAACCGTATCTCCTTTGGCACCGTAGGCATGACCTTATCTCTTGTGCTTGTTTGTGCCTCTCGCCCTTTGTAGCTGGCAGGCGGTGCCGTTCCTCAGGATTCAGCTCTGCCTTTCAGCCTCTGAAATACGTGCAGGGAGATGATGCAGCGGTGAATGCAGGCAGATAAAGGTGACTAGAGCTGTAATTTCTGTGTCTGAGCGAGATTACAGTGTCCTCTCTCAACAAGGGACAAAATGAAAAATCTTAGTTTTTGTTCTTATCTCTGCAAAATATTTTGGAAAGTGTGCTACCAGGTGAAAAAGAATAACCATCTCTTTCAGAGGCACAGTAATTTGTCTGTAATGTGTATTTGAAACCCTGCTGAAGGCAGTTAAAACAATAGCTGCATTAGGTGAGATTTGGACAGAGAATGTTTTCTCAGAAAATATTCACACTTCTACAGGTTGTGGTGCAATGTGCATAGATAGAGCTGACATCACAGTCTGCAGCAGTATCTTCAAAAACAGTTGAAATTTATTTTAGGCTTCACTAGTCCTGCAGTCAAGGTCATATGAAAAAACATTTTGTTTTCCTGAGACAAAAGGGAAATTAGAGCTTAGCTTAGCTTCTTTTTACAGAAATTTGTGCTTCAGTTAGTTGCTGTTCAGCAAGTCACTCTGTCACTGCAGCTATGCTAAACTGTTGGACCTGAAAATATTTCTTCCTCAGTCCAGAACTCACAAATTTTATGAAATATTTTGAAGTGGCACATTTGAAAGGGGATCAAAGCATAAGAACTCAATAACTTCTCTTTTGATTACTTTTTTTGTTCAAGTGTCACCCTCATACCCTTCATGAATCAACTCGTGGTTATCTAAGAATATGTCGCTTTACTAAGCAGCACGCTAAAACTGACTTTAGCTGCTGCTCAAGCAGCAAAGGAAAACCTAAGCAAATATTGCTAATGTCCTGAGAGTTACAGCTGCCTTCTTATTTGGGGCACTAAGTCACACTGTATGTATGTTATATCAGTTGGTAGCACCAAGGAGCCTCTCAGGTTGCTGTCTTGTGTTGAACAACATAAGGACAGCCATGCACCATCTTTGGATTCGTCACTGAAACAGGTGACTTTAATGACCATAAGGTTATATTTAGATTGTTATACTTGCCCAGTTTTTGCATATTGACACAGATGGCTTTGTGTGGTGATGTTCACGCAGTGCAGGTCTTGGAACCCGTGAGTCCGTCTCCTTCTGGGACTCATCAGAGCCTCACTATCCTGTAAGGAGGGTCATAGTTTAACTGTAGAATTATCAAAGACCAAAATTGTTCAGTATAGCCCCTGGGGCCTTTAAAGGTTTGGTTCCCCCCTGTAATTTCCTTTTCAGCCTAAAATAGAGTCCCTTAAAACATGGGGGGAAATTCTCTTTACT